>VZTX01026615.1:249-32561 GCA_013400915.1 Pardalotus punctatus | reverse complement strand
GGGGCCCCGGGCGGCGGGGAGGGCGGCCGGCGGTCCTGGCGGGGTGGACCCTGCACTGACAGCCTCTCTCTCTCTTTCTCTCCCCCCCGCTCTCTCCCGCAAGCCCCGCTCGCCGCCTGCCCTGCTCCGAGCGGGGACAGCCCGAGCCCCTCTCTGCGTGTTCACAGCGGACCTTGATTTAATGTCCATACAATTAAGGCACGCGGTGAATGCCAAGAGAGGAGCCTCACAGCTTCATTTTCATGGAAATTGGGGACATAAACCCTCTAATTACACTTAACAACAGCCACGGAGCGATCTATGGAGCATCCTCGGCCTTTTGACAAATAGGAGTAACAATGCGCCAGCGCCCGGCGGGGCAGCTGTCTCCTCGCATTAACGGGGGCACGGGGGGAGGCGGGGGGAGGCCCCGCTCCGGCCCCGCCGGGGTTTGCGGGGGCTCCCGGCGTACAAAGGGCAGGAGGAGCGGCAGGACAATGCGGGCAGAGCTGGGGGGGCCGCGGGCAGGGAGCGCTCCGAGGAGTGGGGCGTGGGCGGGGGGTGACAAGCGGCCCCTCGTTGCAGGGCGAGGGACCCCCTCCCGTGCACAGGGACACCCCCCTCTTCTCAGCCTCCACAATGCCCTTCAGAAGCTCCCTGAATAAACACCCCTCGGCAGGATTTTAGGAAGGGGGGAGCTTTTTGCTTCGTTTTTTCAGTAGCTCTTTTTTGGTTTTATTTTTGCCGTTGCCCCTGCAATGCTCCTCCCTCGCGTGGGGGCTCGGCCATGTGGCTCCTGCTGCTCTGCGGAGCCGCAAGACAGGTCCAGGGTCCGGTCCTGCCCTTCTGCGTGCCCTCAGAGCCCCTTTGCAACTCAACTATTCACAGAACTAAATGATGAGCCTGCTTTTTTCCAAAAGCAGGGCTGGCAAGGTGAGGGGCTGCAGCACTGCAGCCTCCCCAGTGCCACCTCCGGGCCTGTCACCGCAGCCTGCAAGGTGGCACACATCCCCTTTTGCAGTCTCCAGAGAGACTGCAGCAACCCACACCAGTTCTTAGGTTAGGCTTTAGACCTCAATAAATCTCTGTTGTAAGACTTGTGTATTCAACTTCCTAAAGACATGCCGAGCTCTAAGTTTGAGCTTCCTGAGGACTGTGCTCGGGCAAGGGAGGATTTGATTATTTGGCAGCAAAAAGCCATAGAGCGGGATTGAGCTGCATACACCCAACTCTCTGCACCCCCTCCCCGCTTCTTCTCTGCTCCACTTTTGTCAGCATTGCATCTGCCCAAGGAACCGAGGCCATGGATGTCTCCATCCTCCATTCCCGCAGTGCTTGTGTGGGACACACGACCTTGTCTGCAGCGGAAATGTCAGTGGCAGAGCACTCGCCTTGTTTAGGAGGAGGGGGGGAAAGGAAAACCTTCCTGTACTTTGTGGGATTACTTGATTTCATGCTGGCCTGTGGAAAAGCAGGGACTTTCAGGTAGGGCTCCTGGGGGAAGCGGGGCAAGGAAAGAAGCAGAGGACACAGGCTGTGGAGGACGGGAACGCAGTGTCGAGGCTGTTCTGCTGCAGAGGCGTTGCACAACCAAGCAGCTGAGGATGGGTCATGCCTCCAAAACTGGCAGGAGATGGGAGTGAGGAAGCACACGATGCCCACGGGGCTCCATGGAGTGGTGCAGCCACCCATCCCTCTCCTGGACCTGCTCCTGAGCACTGCTCCAGCAAGGCCAGGTACCCTGTAACTGCAGCAGCTCATGGGGCAAGAGGCTGCAAGGCGCAGGAGGGCCTGGCTTCATCAGGAGGGCTCTAGGGCCACAGAGACCCTTAAAAGAAGCTGGATTTCCTCCCTTCCTCTTTTCCCACAGATCAGCACAGGTACTGAGGTGTTGGGGACCTGCTTGCTCCCACATCCATCATGTGCTGCAATGTCACAGGACACATTTTGACCTCATTTGCCCCCAACATAAGTCAGGCTATGCGGTGACTGGATTCACTGCTGGGGAAGGAAACACCTCTGATCTCTTGCACGCAGCCCTGTGGGGGCAGATCTCCAGTCACGGGGCAGTTCTGCTCTTGAACAAGTCCTTGGCTTTTTGCAAAGCTGGTAGGGCGGAAAAAGGGACCAAGTGCAGGGAGGCAGGTCCTGGTAAAGCTAAAGTTGACATTGAGAGAAGGGAGAGTCACTCCAAGGTAATCTGCAGTGCAGCGGGAAAGCTGCTGGCTTCCTCCAGGGGCCACCAAGAGGCCAAGGACAGCTCTGAAGGAATGCAGGTAACTGGCGGGGGCTGTGTGGAGCCCAACGGACCAGACTGGGATTGAGAATCAGGATCAGTTGTGCCAAGATGGTGCAAGCCAGATGCTTACCCTGGACCAGATCCCTCTCCAGGTTTGCAGGGGAGGGTGTTGCACAGACTCCTCAGCAAACAGGAGTGCCTCAATTCCCAAATGTTCTCCCCTGGGCTGTGTGCTCCCTTCTTAGCCAAGAGGGGATTTATTTAGATTTGATCACTCAGATGCAACCCTCTTTCCTCACATAAAGCCCCTCCGGTGCTACCACACCTACTGCTCCAGTGTCCCCACCTCTGCTCTGTGCAGAGCCAGCGGCTGCAGCACGGCCGGGGGGCCGGGGCACACAAACCCCACCGAGCTCTGGGGCCACCACACTGCAAGGAGCCCTTCCCACCGCTGGGACACCCAGGGAGGCAGCAGGAGCCGGATCATCTGTGGCTGGCGGGCAGAAGAGCCAGGAAAGCTGGCAGTGGAGCCGGCCATGGTTTCATGTTGCACGTTCCCTGCTCCTACACTGACCCCTGTTTAGGTAAGTCAAGGCTCAACCACCTGGGAGCAGAGAGTTATTGCACAGAGACCTCTGCGTGCCCACAAAACGGCTGTCCCTGGCCTGCTCTGTCATCTGTGCTGCTCAGTGTGGATTCACAGGTCCCTCAAGGATATGATCCCGCTTCTGTGCCAAAGCCAGCTCCTTAGCCATGGTTGGTGGTGATCCTGCAGCGATTCCTGGCTGGCTCAGAGGCTCAGCTCTGCTGTGGTTCAGCTGGAGACACCTCCTCCAGGAAGTCACACATCCCACAGGCTGCTCAGCTGAGAAAAGCCCCCAGAGCAGCACCATTAGTCACACAGCAAGGACAGCACTGCCACCAAGTCACCTCCAGTCACAGGCACCACCTCCCTGACATTCAGAAGGAGGATTTATCCAAGATCAGATGTACTCCTGTGCCAGTCAGCTTTAGTCCAGTTTCCTGATGGGAAAGCCTTGGGGAAAATATGCGTTGCAACAATGGGCCTGGATGAGGCTGTTCTATGACAGAGACACCACAGAGGAGAAATCATCATCTTATTTCCCTCGTACAGTTCCCCCACACTCAGGAGAGTGACACAATTTCCTCCCCACAGGGAAAAGCATGGCTGGAGCCAAGTTGGGGTGAGAAGGAAGCTTTACCTTCTACCCTCTAAGCACCTCTTCCTTGTAGATGTACACAAAGCACCAGTCCCCACAACACATCCATGTGACAACTGCTCAGGGAATGCCTTTGCGTAGGGCTGGCTCACCCTGTACATGTCCTGATATCAGTCACTAATGGCAGGTTAAAAAATAGATGGTCCTGCTCCCAAATCACCACAGGACAGATGGAGCTGCCCACTGTGTGTGCCAGGGAGGCCTCAGGTTTGAGCTACATCGAGAAATACAGGGACCACCTGGAAATAGGATAAGGAGAAACCAGCCTGGGCAGAGGCCTGACTTTTGATGACATGGGTTGGTAAACCTAAGAAAGGAAGAGGTTGGGGAAAGAAGGTAACAGTGAAGTGCATAAAAGGCTGCTGCAAGGAGAGGGAAGCAGACAATTTCCATGGCTGTGTAGATAGGAACAGGCCCAGCCTGCAGCAGGAAGGATTCAGGCAGTAGGGCAAGAGCCTTCTGGTGCAAAGGATAGAGAAGCACTGGAACAACTTGGGAAAGAGGAGAAATTCCTACCCAGGGAAGATACTGGGGAAGCACCCAGCAGGAATCCCAAGGCAGCACTCATCCCTCCAGCCTTAAAGTGCCACAAGCAGAAGGTAGAGTCACACATCTATTTTTCCTGAAAATATGGCAAGGCCCCCAAACATCTTCATGTCTTTTCCTAAACACAAAGGGTTCATCTGTGTCTCCACAGAGCCCAGAAAGGTGCCAGTGCTCAAGTGGCAATGACAGAATGCAGTGCCTTGTCATCCTCATACAAGATCAAAGCTGAGCCATTGCAACAGAAGTGTTCAAATTCAAGCATAATTTTTTTTCTAAAAATATAGAAATGGGATGTATCTTCATCAGTCCTATGAAAATAATCCTGTTTGGGATTACTTCCTCACATGGTCTGTCCCAAGCCAGCTCAAAAACAATTGAGAGCATTACCAAGGTATAATACCCTCAGGTGACATCCCAGAGGGATTGCCATTTTCTGTCACCTCCTAATAGCTCCCTTTCAATTGACTGCACACCTTCCCGTGTACATTTGCAGAAACAGAGGAAAACATCGATAATCTGATGTGTGTAGGATTATATATATATTATGTAGCTGCATCTGAAAATACATATTTATAATATATATATAAATATATGTTATATATATGTGTGTATATATAATACATATGTATACATATGTGTGTGTATATATATAAAATACGTATGTATACATATGTGTGTGTATATGTATATAATACATATGTATACATATGTGTGTGTGTGTATATATATATATATAATGCAGCTGTCTCTTTGTCCAGAGGACTTGCAAAGTCAGACAGGGAAAGATTCAAAGCACTCACTCAAGGACCCTGGACTCTGCCCTACTCTCAAGGGAAGGGAGAAGGGATTTTTTTAGGCTGTCAGGACAATTCACCCCACCTGCAGCCCAGCTTTCCCAGCTTGGGCTGCCCGAGTTTTGACACCGGAAAGTGAGGGAGCCTCGGCACAGCATCCTCCCTCCCTGCAGAGCTTGCCTGTATTTTAGAGCAGCTTTCCAGCGCTGTTTGCGGAGCTCTAGGAGTGGGAGAGCACAGGGATCGCTTTCACAGCCCGCTCTCATCACCCTCTCAGTAACCCCACCGCAACACCTGTTTAAACTTTTATCACCGTTAGCACAAAGGGAGAACCGAGACAGAAGCAGATCCTGCAGAACAGGGAAGACAAAAGCGGGACAAAGCCGCTGTGCCTCCTGCAAAGGGCCAGGTGACCGCAGGATGGCACCACTGTCGCTGCTCCTGCAGGGACAGCAGGGACACCGTGCCAGGGCAGGGCGGCGGCGCTGCCACTGACAGCGGACCCGGCGCTCGGGCCTCCCGGGTGGCGTTTGTGTCACTGAACCGCCGATGAATGATTCAGTGTCCTGCACTTACACACGTCCTGAGCAACGAATTCGGTTTCAAGAGTGTGGCTTGAATTCAATTTCATTCTGAATTGAGGAGGCAGCTCTGCCTCCTCCTGCCAGTCCAGCCCCTCTTCCTGCGAGGCCAGGGCCACCCCTCTGCTCCGGCATTTAGGGAAACAACCAAAACAAAAAAAAATTCTACTATATTAAAGGGATATTCTACTATATACTCTCACCCTCAACATTTTAGCCCATCATCCCTCTCTGCCATTAGCTTTGCCGCTCTGAGTCGGCTCTGAAACCCTCTCTCTGGGAACGCTGCAGCCTGGTACCCACCTCTCCTGTCTGCTGGGACTGAGCCCCTCTGCCAAGCGCAGGAGGAGGCCCGGGAAGGGGCAGGGATGGCTGTGCTCCGGGTGGAGCCATGGCTGCTGCCAGGCACACGGTGGCACTCGCTCTCCATCCCAGCAAAGGCTGCGGGAAGGGGCAGCCCGTGCGAGATGCAGGCGCTGCATTGCTCGGTCACAAGATGCGTGCTCGGCTCCCTCCCTGCATCCCCTGGCCCCGCTCTGGACCCTCCAGACGCGGCCGTGCCCTGGTCCTTTTCTCAGCAGTTCTGGATGCCAGGGCTGCCACTTCCACGGGATGGTGGCCGAGAGCTCTAAAATGACCAGGCTGGGAGCATGCAAGGAGCAAAGCCTTTCCTGCTGCTCTGCAAATGACCGCCGTGGTAAAACTGACCGTCTGAAGCTCTTTCTCCCATAAGGATGTGAGGTCACAGTCTTCACCCAAAAACTACTTCTCTCTCCTTTCCCTCATTTCCACAGGCTTCCCAGCTGAGATCCACATGAACATGTTCCTTCTCCATCCCCAGAGGCTGCACAAATCTCCTTTTCCCAGCCTTGCCCCCCTCCCCCAAGTTAACCCATCCTCCAGGGACAATGGATGCTCCTCAGCACTTCACTGCACAGCAGTAACACCCTGCCTTCCCCCACCCCATTCCAGGAAAGCTTACATCCCTTCCCATATGGAAATGCCAGCTGATTCAGAGAGGTTCGTGTTTTGTGCAAAGCAGTGATCAAAGGCTTGCTTGCAGCTGCTGAGCTTGATTTTAGCTATTGCACAACACAAGAAGCTGCCTCCTACCTCACCTTATCCCCAACAGCATCTCCACATGAGGAATGGTATTTAAATGAGGCCTGCAGAAATCACCTAATATGATGTGTCAAATCTCTGGCATTCAGATGGGAAAAAAAAAGGCAGAAGCAAGGGAGAGGAGGAGGTGGTATGTGCACATGAGATAATTTGTCAGGAGCTTGTACGTCAGCTCACAGAGAGAGGACTTGTATCACACGCTAGTAAATGGGCAATTTCCATTTTAGAGGGGTTTCTTGTAGGGTGGCTCCCTCATAAAAGTCATCCCATGGGATCCTGCAGCAGGAGAGGTTGTGCAGTGTTAATGCCAAGGCACAAGGATGCCAAATCCGGGGGCAGAGGAGTTGTAGGCTTGGAGCGTAAGGCATGAGGAGCTGACACCCAAGTGTCTGCAAATAAATGAAAGGAGGGAGAAGGGAGCTGGAACTTGGATGGAGCAAAGCAGCACTGCAAACTGCCCAGTGGAAGCAGGAGGATGTGGGGGCTGTTTTCCCAGGCTGCCTGGCAGTTTTCTGCTCTCTTCCCACCTAAGGCTCCCTTTTTTCCCAGTGCAAGTAACAGTCAGACAAAGTCAGACATCCACACTGTCAAATCCTGATGGAAAACCTCACCACTGGAAACCTGTCCTTCCACAGCTGAATTCAGGTGCAGGCCCCAGAGACAGAAAAGCTTTTGGCATTGTTACAGGAAAAGATCTGGAAGTGCTGTAGGAAGTTACATCCCAATTAGCTTCACGTAAAGGTGGGGTAAGCATTACAAAGCATTTAGAAGATCAAGTGCAAAAGCACAGCTTGAGTAATAGGGACCAAGGTGATTTCAGCAAGGAACAGTTGTGGTTAATCTGGTGGAGCTCTTTGAGGCTGGAACTGCTGCAGCAGCCAAAGGGGAGGGAACAGCACAGCACAATTAGGTTTGCAGCGTGCAGTGGACAGGGCTTTGCAAAAGAAGCTAATGACTGAGATGGGGAGTCCCAGAATAAGTGGATGTGCTGTGGCTTAATGCTCTGGAAATTGCCCAGAAACAAAGATGCAAGCAGGAAGGTATTAATGGAAGCCTTCTGTGTCAGAAGGAAATGATTCCAGGGATGCAGCAGTGCAGCCAGCTTGTCTGGAGCAGAACAAAAGGCAGAGAGGTTACACAGAAAGATTCCTGGGGCAGGAGGCTGCATTTCAGTCCTGAACATCATATTCCATGATCCCTCATACCCCAAATAAACAATTCTCTCCTTTTTTATTTTAAACAGAGCTCCTGAAATTTTGCTTTTTATTTCTTTTCCATACTTTTTTTTTTTTTCTGCTCTAACAGTGTTTGGTTTGTTGGTTTGGGGGTTTTTGTCTGTTTTTTTGGTTTTTTTAAGGCAATCAGGAACTTCTTTCAGAACAAACTGTGCCAGTAGCACACACAGGCCCCATCTATGTGGGGATGCAATAATTGCATGGCTGTGATCACATCCTATACTTGGAAGGCCAAGCTTGAGCTATGCCAGATGGTGCCAGCTGGGAGCTACATTCCCCAAATCCTTCCCAGCATTCTGCAAATCTGCAGAGAAATGGGAATGGCAGGTGAGGAACAGACCTCATTTTGTACCCTTCAGCTTTGGTAAGAGCTTTGCAATGCAAGAATCTGACAGACATGAAAACAAGTGAACCAAGTGTCAAGTTAATGGCACCTAAAAACCATCTCTATTCACAGGACTTAGCAACCTGAAAGCAGGGACATTAGAGAAAACTCCACCATGACTAAGACTGGAGCTAAGATGAGCTTTTAGCTCTAGTCATTGAGTTCAGTGCTTGGTTGTAATACTCAAAAGCCAGGCTGATTCTCAGCTTGAGCTACATCACTGCAAAGCCCCCAGTCTGGGGGGTTCCCACCCTGTGGGAGTCACATCGGGAAGTCAGAGCTGAGCATGGCATAAGCTCAGGAAAAAAAAACAAACCAAAGGATAAAATATTCTTGGCTCCTGGAGCACTCAGCCCAAGAGGAACAGAAACCCAGCCTGATGTGAGCAGCAGAGCACACACAGGTTGAGGAATCTGCCAGAGGAGGATGCAAAGCACTGTGAGGGGTCAGAACACTCATACAATTTACCACAAACCAGCTTATTTCCACATACATTTACTTCTGGATTCAACAGGTCTTAAGAACTCTGGGAACAATTTACCAGCTACATCACATGGCCTCCGAGTGATCCATATATACCTATATATTTAAATTAATGCAGAGGCATCCTAAATATGCAGATGGACCTACAGAAAGAGTCAATGCCCTGCCCAGCTCCCTTTGGCTCACCTAACTGAGCTCTGCTGATGGCCACTGAAATGGCAGCGCTGTTAACTACAGCAGCAACACCAAATTAGCACCACAGAGATGATCAGGATCTCTGCAGTTGGCTTCTTGGCATGAAGTTTGCTATTACATTTTCTCCAGCTTTGCTAATTCTGATCCTTTACCCTCCACTGGCTGTGCTAACTGTGCAGCCTGGGGTGTAGATCCAATCAATGAAATAAGGTATTTTGGGTTTTATAGCTAGAGTTCAATTAAAAAACAAAGTATGGGCAGGATTTTAATGGGGAGGGGAGCAGCTCTCTGTGACAGAGAGCTTGTGCTGTAAGCCAGTGTTACTACTAGAGAAATGATAACACTGAATAAAATCCTTAGCTTACCAGCACTTTTACACTGTAAAAGAATAGCAGAACTTCCTAAACCGTTGCTTTTTTATTTATTGACAAGTTCTTGCAGAAAGGAGAACCCACCCTTGCAGAATCCCTTTGTTGGGCTGGAACCACCCAGCGTGGGATGTGCTTTTAAAGCATAGGCAACTGGGCAGGCACCACACCAGAGCACTTGTCTGACAAAAGCTGTTAAAAAGGGGTTTCTTTCCCTGGTCTGTATCTCTAAGAACAGGCTCTGATGTACACTGAGCCTTCCAGACCTCCTCCCTCCTCTGCTATTTTATTTCATTGTTAATCATCCCACTTTCCTCTTTGTTAGCATCATTAATACCTTTAATGCATTCTTATAAAAAGCACAGTGAGATTGCCAGCTAGTGGAAATCAGCAGCATCTGGGGCTGTGCCAATTCCCTTCAGCTCAGACACACAGTGATAGTTACCACCTTCCTATTTGTGTGAAGAAAAAGCCATCACTATTTGTCCGTGCACGTCTCCTCTTGGAAGCAAATACACGTATGTGTGTACATAAATGTAATATACACACTGATATACATAAAGCTATTATACAGCAGAAAAATAGCAGTGTTTATTCCAGAGTGTGATTTATTTGAGCAACTAATGGCTTATTACATGCAGACTGTTCTTATTCTACCGAGGATGAAAAGTGCCTTGGAGAATGAAGTCTGAGAAAGCCGCACAAGTAACTGCATTGGAAATGATGACATTAGATCACAAAGAAAATCCATTTTAACTGTCCAGGACTCTGAGCCTCTGTTTGTACAACATTTCCTGTGGGCAGAGGTGTCAGAGAGGTACTGCCTATAAACCTCCTTTTCTCGGTGATGCGCTGGCTCCTGTAACTAATCTTTCAAGCAGACTGAAGGCTTGCTGCAGTCACCAGGCTAGAGATGCTTTCTGCCTCTGGACAAACCTCACCAGACTGACTAATGGCCCAGCTGGGATCCCGGGAATAATTCAAACACCACCTTTATTGCTCTATGAGCAACAACTGAGGGATGCTGCAGCAGCCACGAGCCCCTCAGGAAAGCCCACGTGGGCTTCTCACTGCAGGTGTGCTGGGGAAGCTGATGACAGCACCAATAACATTTATAAATTCATAAATACCACTTGTTTTTCCTTCCCTCCTCCTGTCTTTCCACTTATCTCTAACATAACCACGCCCTCACAGTTTAAAAAACAAATAAGAACAAAAATTGCAGGATTGCTTTCACATTTGCTACCTTCCCCCTTCCCTCTGCTCAGGTTTCTCTTCCCTGGCCCCCACTGTGCCTTCCTGCTCACCCTGCAGAACCGACAAGGGCTCTCTCATGCTCCACTTGTAGAACAGGCTTTTGACTGCTAATGACCTCCACGCTCCGAGTATTTCTGAGCAAAAACCTGCATCTGTTCACTGACTGGAAAGCAGAAAAGCTCAGCTTCACAAATGCCTGGTATATTTTTATTCACCCTCTTCATCACCTCAATGGGCCACTCACTTTGTGGAGCATCAGCCCCTCAGGAGGAGGTGAGAGGAGAAGGGGCTGTGCATTGTCTAGGATCACAACACAGGTCACAGTTGCCACAGCAGGTGACAATTTTAAATATTTTTCTGAGGATGGTTGTACCTCACAACCCACTCTCATTTTGCCACGAGGCTTTTGGAATTCAACAGGAGGAACCTCTGTGCAATTTGTGATCTGCAGGTTCACATCCTTGCTTGTATTTATTATTTAAAATAAACTCTGATGGATTAATAATTTTAAAAATCTGTCTAAAGATCACATTGTCTGCTAGTCTTTTATTAATACCCTCCTTTTCATCTTCCACTATCATGTTCTTTGAAATAACCGAATTAGCAACATGCAGTGTTTTCCCTTCCTCAGCAAGGTCAGTAAGTTCAGGAAAAATCTGAAATGATACCTGGCTCATAAAATTACTCCTCTTCCCCACCTACTATTTTACTCACTATGGGCAGATTACATTTCCCATGGGGGCTCATTAGTGCTGCTCTTTGCTCAGCATCAGGAAATCTTCTGGAGCTGTCTTTGCTCCCAGTTGATAGAAATTGCTCTTTGTTTCTTCTCCCAGCTTACTGACTGCAATTCCCTGGTTCTGAAGTGGCATTTTTAGAAAGACAAAGCTTTTGGACCAAAAACCCAACCATGCTTCTAACCTTGATGCTGCTGCTGAATGAATGAGCTGTCAAGTTCTGCAAATCAAGCATTCGGCCAAGGCACACTTAAAGATTGTTCTTTATGAGACTAACAGGTTAAAACTAGGAATTCCTGTTCCTTGTCAGAGCAAACCAGGAATTATTGCAGTTATAATGTTTTAGTTGTAATTTTTCTTTTACAGAGGTCAAATATATAAAGCTGGAGGACACAGAGCAGTTTCACTTGCTTTCAGTTTTGAAATGCTGCACACCAGTGATACAACATGCAGCTACACCTCCTTAATTGGTTCTTTTGTTCCAAGTTTCTGGTGGCTGATCTAGCCTTAGTGAAAGAAAGCATAAATCCCTGAACACTGTGAAATAAGCTAGCTCAGTCAAGCAGGTACAACACACAAAAACCAGGGCATAGCAACACTGAACTTGGTGTGATTTAGTGTCTGACCATCCAACTGCTGCCAACAGTTCAATTTCACTACACCACAATTGAGTATTTTGATTCAAAGGGAGATCTCAAAGAGATACAGCTTAAGGACTGAAAAGGATAAAATATGAGAAAAATCTCAACAACTTGCCAGTGGCCTAAGGAATAAAGGCTGCTTTGGTACCTCAGAATCTAATATTGTCCCAGAAATAGGGTCCTTACCAGTAACTGCTCCTTCCTGACACCTCCCAAGCAGCCTCCATGCTCAGCCTTTTTGCCTCCTGGTCTCTGCTCTACCTTAGAGCACCCGTGGGAAAGTAGAAAATAGCCCCTTTAAGGATCAGACCATGCACTCCTTTAACAAATAGTTCAAAAATCCTCCTGAATGGCACAGTTTTGTTATCAGTCCTACCCTGGACACACCTTCCAGGGTCTGTCCTACCTCAATCCTGGGCAGCAGAGCTGGGAGGGATCTCAGTTTTTGTGTGTCTCAGAGCACCTTTCAGAGAGGCCTTGGCATGAGTAAAGCATTGGAACAGAAGTCTAGAAAGTTTACACATAGTTTACAGTTACTAAAGCTGAATTTTCACGCCAGATAACAAATATCACTGATGTCTGTAAGAAACACAGGCCAAAACATCAAAGCACCTTGTCTTTCCACCAAAGTGTTTTCAAGGGCTCTGGATAATCAACTTTTATACAAGTGGCCAAAAGCCTCTGCTGACAGTTTCTGATGTTACAAGCAGGATTTTTTTTGCAGACCTCTGAGTTGTTCTTCTCCCTACAAATCAGATTACTTGCACTCACGTAATCGTATACTATCAATATTCTACAAATTTATACGGAACAGATTTATATTAGAAAAGGATTTTCATACACACCAACAGACTAAAAAAGCTGAAGAGTCTCCAAGTCTCCATAAGTCCCCAGACCTTCCAAGATCCATTATTTCCTGAATGGGCTGATTATCCACAAAGGGGGTGAAGAAGAAGACACTCCACCAGTAAATTTAATCTCAAATTTAGTAAATCTAGACCCACCACAGGGCCTGTGCAGTCCTGTATTAGAAAGTGACTCTCACTCCAAGTGCAGACAATGATCTGATTTGCTCCTTCCCAGCCTAACAACTCCCACCTCCCCAAAGTTTCATCAGAACTGGCTGAAGATTGTTTCAGCAAAGTGCCTTCAGCTGCAAAACCCTGAACATTCCATTTCTCTGCCACCAAGTGCTTTCAGCTGAAATGCGTTGTCACAAGAGAGCAGCAGCAGAAACAGTTCCTACTACAGCAGTCGTTCCTAACTCCTAAAGAGTGTTTGCAGACCTCAACTTCCAGGGAGATGCTGAGCTATCCTAGAGACTGATTTATCAATAATCAAATTGCTCAAGTTTATGATTTCCAGACCCACAGAGCAGAGCACAGAAATCAAAGTAGATATAAGTAATGAAAAAAGCTCCCTAATAATATCTGGATAAATTGGTGTATCCTTTACTGATAAAATTTATTTTCTTCCTATTCTCACACCCAGATAGTGATGGGGAAAAATATTTAAGGATGTTGCTTGCAATATGTATTACTGCCCAAGGCATTGCATTAATAATCTAAAAATACCTGGAGAATGTATATTTGGTAAAAAAAGTGTTTACACCTCTTTCCCACCGTCTTCATTATTGAAACCACAGCAAAACACCAGATCCTACTGATTTAGCAGCAGTTGGACATTAGAAATGCATTTGGTGAAGACTTTACTGTCTGTCTGTTGTCATGGTAACATCCCAGGTAAAAATAATTTCTTGAATAACTTATAAACAGACAGATGGCATAAAACCTCCCACACTCTCCAAATTGAAGGAGATTCAGCAAAAGAGTGTTGATGCCATAAAGTCCTGCATGTTGAAGAAGGCATATCTTCAAGGTCCTGCTCATGCTGGCAATAATTCACCTCAGAACGTGAACAAAAGGGAGATCAGGGATGCTACAGAAAGCAAAATGAGGAGACACAAGTTAAGTCAGCACTCTTGTGTGTAGCATTTCCCAAGGGATTACAAAGGTGCCCTGAAATGATGATCCTACCTAAAACAAGGAAATTAATCCCATATTGTACCAGGCAACAAAAACTGTTCTTGGAATTGCTAAAGCCCTGCCCTGCTTATGCTCTGGCTGGGAAATGAGAAACATCACCGACTGCCATCACACTGCACATGCAATGCAGCACTGCATTTGCAATAGGCAACTTTAAAGCTCTTTTTTTTTTCAACATAAGCTTTCTGAAGACGGGAAAGCTGCGAATCTGGTAACATTCATACCCAAGACAATTCCCTTCACCCTCGCATTAGGTGAAAGCACCAAGAGATGTGAACTGGACGTCGCACTGTGGGAATGATGTCAGCTGTAGAACAGTCCATGGGGCTGAACCATGTTTCTTGTGAAATCCAAGATCTTCCTCTGCCAAGCCACACCCCAATTAAGTCATTTCAACATTCTGACTCAACTCCCTTAATTCTAAAAATAGGCTGAACAAGAGCTGTTCCTTCTCAAAGGAGCTGTAGACAAGGCAGGCCACAGCCAAGGTGGTGATCACAGCCACAGCTACACTCGCTCTATTCTTGGGCAGGATCACAAATTCCAATTAAAAACCTGCATTTTCCCAAAAATAGCAAACAGCTTTCTCCAGAAATGAGCAGATGCTGAGCACTGGTGTCAGAAAGAGCCAGAGCTTTTTCCAAGGGAAACAGATTGTTCAACATGAAGAATTCAAAGTAGCTGTGAGACCAGGAAAAGGAGCATTACATCAAAACACACTTCCCTCCATCAGATGTTTGTGCTCCATTTTACATTTATTTGTTATTTTAATTAAACTTCCCTTACTCAACTACTTTTCTCAATAGGTGCAAAAACCAGAAAGGGGCAGTAACATTACAACAGTTGGTTTTCTTCTGATAGTTTTGCACTATCTCATCTCTGCCTACAGGTCTTTTTTAAGGCCAAATTTATTGGAATTTCCATCTTCTTTGGGCAAATAAAATCCCTCATTATTTAAGAGGAAAAGCAAACTCCTTACCTATGCTCTGCAGTGCACTGTGGTCAGTCTAATGCTTAAATACCGCTCTCTTTTGTCATTGAGATCTCACTAACATGCTTTTAGTAAATTTACAAATACCTTTAAGTTCTCCAGAAAAAGTCAAGTATTTTGTGAAGCAACACATCTTTGAATATCAACAGTACTGTAAAGGATGGGAAAAAAGTAAAAGTAGAATTTCTCCTATTTTCATCTCCCAAAAATGTGGCAGGTAAAAAAATCAGTCTGGCCTTCCAAGCACAATGTGTTATGGAAGAGAAGTAATCTTGAATTATTTGTCTGCCTGCTTCTGCCCTCACATCTCAGTGTTGGCTTAACTCCATAATTTTCTCTACAAGTTCAGCTCAATCCCAGCAACAAACATCATCTCCATATTCAGTTATTCAGTTCTATTACTTTTGGCATGATTACCTGCAAACAAATTGGTTTTTCCCCCTCGTGATGTAAGTTCACATCTTCAGAGCAGTGCAGTGTGCTGCCATCACCAACCAGTAATTGCACCAGAGAAATAATCTAACTTTTCAATCAGCATTTGGTGCTGCCAGCTCCATTTGGCTCAAAAGTGAAAGGCAGCAGCATTACTGTCACACCCAAACTCCAGAAACATCAAGCAAAAGCAACTCATTTAAGGAGTGAATTTAAGCAGCAATTTCAAAAGCACAAGGGAACATTCCTTTAGAACTATTACTTGGACTAAATAAAGAATAAGCAAGACTTGTGACATGAAGTTATTCTTCAAGAGACACTGTAAGAATGTTTCTTCCCCCTCACAGTGAAATGTGAACTCTGTGAAACACAAAAAGTGAGTCATCCCTTGGAATTGCAGTGGCAGGGGACTGGAAATCAGAAGGACCAGCAGCCAGCACTGCAGTTATCTGAGCACCCAACGAGTTTGTGATGAACAGGATTATTTTACCCACTGTTAAATCTTCTCCCACCTCTCTGATAGGGCTGTACAACACTGCATTATCAGTAAGAAATCTCTTCAGGCTGAAGTTGTTTTCTGTTGCTCACAAAGCCAGACAGCTGAAGCACATCATCACTTTAATACAGCCAAACCACTTTCAGCTGAAGGCTCCCAATTATGTTTTTGAAATTTTTTGATTTTTTTTTAGAAAACTTTTACCTGAAGTCTATAGGAGATTGATTAGTTCTGGGGGGGGGAAGTTCTAAAGTTGTGTAACTTTTTCTCCTCAGGGTCCAGACGGAGCAGTTTTTGGCTCTGGAATCACCAGTGAAAGTGCTCTGATGTAACAACTGAAACTAACAGCAGGTGCTTTTGTTAGACAGCAACATGTTTATAAGATGCAGAATTGCTCTAAGTCAGTTAAAAAAATTATTACCAAGGCAAATGACTGAAGTTTGAGCTGGGAAATGCAGCCAACTGCTGTAAAAGGAACTGGTCAGAGCTTTAGTGGATTTGGGAAGTTCTTTTCTCACCCTGGTGAGCCAAGGCTGTGCTGCTGCCTCCTGAAGGGTACAGCACAACTTCCAGTCCTTCCTTCAGCTTCACTATGGGACAAGGAGAAAGGGAAGCACAAGTGACAGCCCCTGCAGATGGATGCAGCTCCTCTGAGGAATGGGAATAGTCAAAGCAGCTTAAATGTCCTCTGCAGAGTCCTGTGAAACCCTTCTGCAACCTTCTGCTGATAGCAAACATCTGAGTAATTCAATCAAACCATTTCTGAAATTAGTCTTAATTGATGAGACAGCATAAAGGGTGATTAGAACAGAGGAAGACAACTGAAGGTAGGGAAAAAATGAAAATGACATCAAGCTTGCTAAATATGTATTGTTTATTAAGGCTTGTATTCTCCTAGAGGAAAAAGTTAATCTGATGCTGTCCATTACTCCTTACAGGCAGTAACAGTCCAGAGACAGAGTTATACGTTCTAAATACAAGTCTAAATGATACAGATTAAACTTTATTTAAATTGGAGGTCCTTTTGGAGTAAATAGTATTCAGAAGATACTTGGTTTCTAATATAGTAAAAGATCCTCTACAATAAACACGTGCAGATTCAGTGTGCTAGAGCAGCGGACATGAGCACCATTTCCATGCTTAACTGGAACTCCCAGTTGGTGACAGGTTCTCCGACGGTCCCCTCACTCCACAAAAACATGACAGCAAATTCAATTTCTTAAAACAGGTTTTTTTACTCATCCAACAGAAAAAAAAAATTAGACATACACACTGTCAATTTTAAACATCTGAGGCATAATCCATCATATTATCCGTACTATTAGTTCCTACGTTAAAGCTCAGCATTATTGGTATAAAAACTTTAAATGGCATTAGGATTTGGGGGGGTGGGAGAGAGTAATGAAGGGAAGGATTAAAAATGATCTGCAATTAACTAATAACACCTGAAAGCTGAAACAGGTTTAAACACATTGTTTAAAACCCCTGCAATGTCGATAGCATCACATTATTATTTAATTAAGCTACAAAAACCGTAAAGCAGAATTATGGCTGAGAGAAAGCGTCTCGCTCACCCTCGGCAGGATATGGAATAACAGATGCACACTGAAGCACTGGTTAACAGAATGTGAAAGGGAAATATTTTCCAGAGAAACAATTCCACTGACAATTTGATTTTCTACTAGACAGAAAAAACCAACATGGCGCATCAGCAGTTTTAAAAGAGTAATTGTACAGATAAATAAAGAGGCAGAGCAGCTGCACAAAGTGATCAGAAATTTAGGGTTTTTTTCATTTCAAAATTCTGAAGTGCAGTATCTTAAGAGGTATTTTTAAATGACAAAAAAAAAAAAAATAAAAAAAAATCAATGCCTGGTTTCTTACATCTGCCATGAAGAAAATGGGGTTTGGGAGGAGGATAAAGGAAGCTTTGTCATGTATTCTCCATAATCTCTATATCTGGCTAGGAACATAATTCGTGCCAAAATAAAGTCTTTGGGAAGCACTGACACTTTAGTATGCTCATGTATAGGTCCACATTAGGTTGATATAACTGTTTCCCAACTTAAAAAAATAAAAACAGACACACCTTTATTAATGATTTCTACAGAATTTTACATAGAAAAAAGATACAAATTAATGCAGATCCACTTGGGCAAAAATAAACTACAATGTACTTAAAGATGCAACAACTTAATTTCCCCTGCACGAGAAGATATATTGGAGCTGAAAGCTTTAGTTTGTCCTGATGCCAGGATACAGCACCAGTTATACTTAATTTTGTTTCTCATAGTCGAATTTAATATCAGTTCTAGTATATATATCAAACTGTATATGTTTATTCTTATTGTTTGTTTCGATTCTGACGTTCCTGCAAAGAGAAAAAAGTTAAGATTTTAGTCAAACGAGCAAGCAAGAAGTTTTTAGTAGTTTAACAGCACTAATGTGATCCCAGATAATTAAACACATTTTATAATGTACATTTTATAAATATATTGTTCATACCAAACAAACCCAAGGACTTGATAAATTTAATGTTTTCAAGTGCAGCCTCAAGTGGAACATCTGGATGAATACCTGCAGTCACTTCAAACCAACAGCAGCTGAAGGTCACAGAAGGAGAAAGGTATGAAATATCTATCAACACTCCTAAGGAGAAACAGGATCTGCAATATTCTACTTTCTGGNCTAGGAACATAATTCGTGCCAAAATAAAGTCTTTGGGAAGCACTGACACTTTAGTATGCTCATGTATAGGTCCACATTAGGTTGATATAACTGTTTCCCAACTTAAAAAAATAAAAACAGACACACCTTTATTAATGATTTCTACAGAATTTTACATAGAAAAAAGATACAAATTAATGCAGATCCACTTGGGCAAAAATAAACTACAATGTACTTAAAGATGCAACAACTTAATTTCCCCTGCACGAGAAGATATATTGGAGCTGAAAGCTTTAGTTTGTCCTGATGCCAGGATACAGCACCAGTTATACTTAATTTTGTTTCTCATAGTCGAATTTAATATCAGTTCTAGTATATATATCAAACTGTATATGTTTATTCTTATTGTTTGTTTCGATTCTGACGTTCCTGCAAAGAGAAAAAAGTTAAGATTTTAGTCAAACGAACAAGCAAGAAGTTTTTAGTAGTTTAACAGCACTAATGTGATCCCAGATAATTAAACACATTTTATAATGTACATTTTATAAATATATTGTTCATACCAAACAAACCCAAGGACTTGATAAATTAATGTTTTCAAGTGCAGCCTCAAGTGAAACATCTGGATGAATACCTGCAGTCACTTCAAACCAACAGCAGCTGAAGGTCACAGAAGGAGAAAGGTATGAAATATCTATCAACACTCCTAAGGAGAAACAGGATCTGCAATATTCTACTTTCTGGATTATTTTAGCTACTGCAGTAGTAGCACAACCAATACACGAGCAGAAAGCAGATGGCAGATTAGTGAACTCCACAGAACTGGTCTAATTTTGAAGCACTCAAATGACTTTGGAGTTTAGTCACATTCAGTAAAAGCAGGGATTTGAGCTGTCTAGAAATCCTGTCCCTAATTCTTCCTATCCGTTCAACTATTCTGGGAAGCACTGGGAAATACTTGAGGATAATGGGAAAAAAAGATCAGGTAGAAGAAAAGTTGTGTGCTTCTACCCAGTCTGATAAAACCCAGCACGGCTGGACTGAACAACCCAAGGGTGTCCCAAAGTGCTCCAGCACAGCGGCTGGGAGGATCTTTGAGCCTTTTTCTAAAGTTTCTGCTAATCACAAATACAGACAACAGATAAAGGTCACCAAAGGGATAAGCCCCGGGGGCTGCCTGTAGGTGAGCTCCATGTCAGCGACCCTGTGCTCTTCCAGCAGCACAGGGCTCACACAGACACCCTGAGCAGTGCCCCAACAGAGCAGGGCACTTTTCACTCAGTGTTTCAGGAGCCCCACAAGTGCAGAACTGCAGTAACAGCAGGACAAAAACCAGACTGCTGTGTCTTCAGTGCTGTGCAATCCCCAGCTAAGGCACCACTGCAGACTGAGCAGAAAGGGCTCAGCCTTCCCATTTTTGCTGTTAACAGTGCAGAACTGGCACAGAAAGGCTCGACTCTGTACTTCAGTGCATCAATATGGCACCAAATCCCACTGCAAACAAGGAAACTGTGAACTAGTCCAGGCACCACCACCAGCCAGCTCCTGAACTAACACCTTCAGATTTTGTTTTGTGCAATCATTCTGTATAAAGTTCATCTCAGAATTGTTTCTGTTGTGATGTAAAGCTTATTTGCCATATACCAACCATTATAAATGTAACAGACTGCATTTGCTGCTTCAGCTGGTCACAGCATAAAAATCAGAAGGGATTAAAAAAAACTGAATATACTGATTTCTGCCTCCAGGCAGAATATTAATATTTCAATTTTCATAATAAAATTAAGTCAACAAAGTGTCCAGAATGAATCCGTAATCTGTGATTTAAGACAGAAGTAAGAGATAGCAAAGCTGTTTTACCAAATTAACAAAACAGGCTGTGTAAAGTGGTAGAATTTATGAAAATTTATATTGCTCCTGTCTTTTAATTCTTGACTATGATGAATTATCAGTGAAAGCCATTTCTTAACGGCAGAGTGTCAGAACATTAGATGTTCTTAATAAAGAGAGCTTATGTCTGCCTGACATGTCAAACAAAAGGTGGTTAAAAAGTATCTAGAACTGAATCATACCACCTCCATTTTCAGGCTTCCAAAAAAAGTAATTGTTTCATCCTATTTCCAACTTCCATTTCCAAGGTGGCACATCCCCTTTACTGCCCTACCACGTTCATGAGCCCATTCTTTCCCATTGCCCTCATGTAACTTATTTTTAGTTTTCTGTGTAGTCACCCACTGACCTTCCTAATTCCACTTCCTTTCGAAATGGAAGGTTTCCATTTTCACGGACTAGCACCACATATACAGAGGCAGGCTAGCACCTGAGACTTCCACCTGGTACCTAGAATGGTTTCTGCTAATGACATTCCGAAACTCAGCTCAGACTCTGTAATTCAGTAAAAAGAGCTCTTTACTGAGCAAGTTCCCAAACAGTTCCTCCTACCTTGCTTTTTGCTTCCTCTCTTGGGGGCTAATCTGAGTCTTCCTCTTTACAAATGTCTGAAACCAAATAAACTGATGCAACAATTCTTCGTGCTCTCGAGCATGGCTGCTTTTTAGAAGTTCTAACTCTCAAATTCTCTTCCTTACTGCTACTTAGCACTACTGCAAGCAAGAACAGTTTTGTAAGCAATTAACAAAGCTGTGCTCATTTTGGTTCTGAAGATCCGGAGCCTTCACAGCTTCTCTTCTCCAGTGGAATACTCTTGGTATCTCACAGAAGAGCTCCAGCTGCACACTTCTCCTTCATTACACTTATCTACGGTCTTCAGACACAGGGAAAATGGGTTTCCACAAAACTTGCAGAAATTTCCATCTTGGAGACACTCATCCCTGTCAAACTTCTCTTCACCTCAGGCTAAAGTAGCTTCAACTTTCCTACTAAACTTTGTTAGAAGTCAGTGGGAACAAAGCATTCATCTTCAGACATAAAAATGTAAATGTTTATCTCAGGAACACAGTATTAATCTTAAAATATGCTTTTTAACTAGAGCTTTGGAGGAAGGACAATATCCCATCCTTTAAAGTCCTGTGTCAGTGAGTGTGTTTACAGAAAGCTCACTGAAAGGAATCACACAGTGCTAGGAGAAAATGAGTATTTCCAAATGCCAGCATGCACCAGCCAACACTTTTCAGTATTTAATCACCTAAAGGAGAACTGGTAATCTTGGTGATTCAGGAGCTTTCTGAGACTGTGTAGCGCTCTGCCAACACAACACCAAGGTGCAGACCCTGGAGTAGCTGAGTGGCTTGACCAGATCAGAGGTGACAGCACAGCAGCCCAGTAGGTGAACTGGGACCATCTGTTTTGGTGCAGATCTGCGAGCACGAGCTGCTGACAGCTCATCTGTCACCTGGAAAGCACCAAGATCTGCAACAAGTTTATTGTCTTTACAAGCTTTTAAACTCTGGAAAACAACTTTGTTAAGACTCTCAGGGCATGCTTTTAGGGAGTATGAATAACTAATGCCATATTATACTCTATTTTCTTTTAAAAGAAGCACTCACACATCACAACTTTTTTAGTTTTCAGAGCATGAGCTTTCATGACAGAAGTAGCTCTTTGTGGGCACTGTAGCAGCTGTGGAACTGACTGAAAAAGGCTGTGAGGGGCAGGTGAGAATTCATGCCACTCACTGTTTTGCTATTTCATTCCAGACCCCAATACCCTTAGATTACTCCCCTCCCAGGTTCTGGGTCACCAGACTGGGCTTAAATATTTTAGCATGGCAAATCAAAAGCTGGACTTACATCCCAGCATGACCAAATCCTCTCTCAGTTCTGGAGGGACACCTTCTTTCAGCAATGCTGCAGCAGTGATGAATCTTTGGCACCTGAATGAATTTCATCCAGCATTATACCTGCCAAAGCCTCACTGGATGATTTGGCACTGGCACAGAGGCTGCTACATCAGTTAAACTCAGCAGCACATGCTGGAGCTGGCTCTGCACACAGCAGCCATGGAAATGTTGGTTAGCAACAAACTGGAACCATCTAAAGAACTGAAATGCCAGTGGTGTGCCCTGCACAGATTACATTATCATTCTCTACTAAATATTTGTGTACAAATGAAATTGTATCATTCAAGCCCTCCTTGTATGGCTTTTTAAGAATTCTAACCCTTTGTAATCACAACAGCAGTGAAATGGAAGCACAAAATTTCAACAGTTTTACAGCTAAATGAGAATATATTGAGTTAAACCCAGCAATCTGAAAAACACTTAAGATGGCACATATACAAACAACTACCTGAAAATGTCAATTATGTCATAAAATACTTTAACTGGTGATAAGATTCTTCAAAAATTACTATCATAGGAAGATTAACTTTGTTAACAGGAAGGTCTGAACTTCAACAGCACAAACTCCTTAACAATAAGAACTTTAAGTGTGTGTATATCCTGCAAAAAACCCCAACTCTTCCAGTAATCAGCTGAACTTCTAAAACCCATTTTGTCAATGAAGGGGAAAAAAAGTGACTTTCCAGACAAGTTTTATAGATGACAAGCAGCATCTTATTTTTCATTCCTTCACTGCTGATCTGCTTTAGCTCTCTAGTACTATTACCTTCCTTGGTGTACTTTGGTGTCCCATTTTTTAAGCTATTCAGAGGAATATAAGAAATATTAAATTAGACTGCATAGTTTATTTTGTGAATATGTAATACAAGCCAGAGCCTCAGTTTTAAATGAGGAAGGAAAATGCATTGTTTTGAAAAACTGATCCCGTTATAAACAAAGCAGGGACCTGGGTAAGAATATTTTCAAGCAGATAGCTGGAATTCATTGTGTTTATTAAATCAACCCAAAATGAGATCAGCTCAATAGTTGAATATCAGCCCCTCTGAGATCCTACAAAGCACAGGAATTCTGGTGCTTGTGCCACCACAGCACAGATCTTCCTCAGACTACAGAGTTATCAGTGCAAGATCTGTTATCTGTTATCACTTTCCCTGTGCTCTCACTTCTCAAGCACCCGAAGTTCTCCCCTCCAGCCTTGGCAGCAACACACAGGGAGACTCAGCATCAAAAACCCAAAACAATCACACCCTCCTAACACCATAAACACTGGACAGAGGAACCCAGGCTGCTTCACTTTGTTGAGATTCTCTCCTACGTAAGGGAACACCTCTCCAAGATACAGGATGCATTAAATATTGAATTGCTAATTATCTACAGAAGGAATGAAGTGTTCAAACAAAGGCTTTTAGGTTTTACCTTGTGGAACCCCACAGGGAGTACACAAGAAAAATTTCCAATTTTAAGCTGTCCTTCCCTGCTGTGCTGAGGTCAGCTGTGCACATCTATCATGGCCATGAAAAGTTCAGCCACAAAGTTTTAAAGACACTGAACTCCTTTTCTCCCATAATTTAAAGGTACATTCTACGAAGACAGTTTAAAGCAATTTTATCTATACTTTTAAATGGCAATAAAAACTTTTAAATGGCAATTTTAAAATTTAAGCTGCAGGAACATGCATTAAGTCTTTGCTTTAAAAACATCTTGAAACAAATGTGAGCTATGCTAAACTAAACCAGCCTGTCAAACAAATGCTGTATTTGCAATGCTATACAAAAAAGGTCTAGAAAACACTATCAACAAGCAAATTTAAGTGTTATTTCAGTAGCAACTACACATCCTGACACTTATTATTTTGTCAGGTCAGTGCTTCTAGACTGCCTAATTAGAGAAAGGCATTCTTGAAACTGAGGTTGGGTGATGGAGAGGGACAGAGCTCCCTTGTGATAGAGTTAGAGCCATGAAAGTGTATGGAAATTTTTACTACACTCTCCCAGTTAATGCCCAGACTTCTCTTACTACATCTTCACTCAAAACTTCAAGAATTAGTAGACAGATTAAACCTGGGAACTGAAAACCTTTATTTATCCAAATAATACATGTGACTTCAGCAGCATAAATGCACTCTTTCTAGCACTATTCCAGCAATATTATGAAACTCTTTCTTTTCCAGAGAGATCAACTGAATAAACAAAATCAGGTTTCTTATTCTTAAAGGTTATGTACAAATTTCAAATACCAATACAGGTATGAATTTTGATAGCCCAGTTCAAGTCAAACAGTGTTAAAACACCTCATATTTAAGGCAAAAAACTTAAGTGAAATTAACTGGCAGAACCCAATTCTGAAACAGAAACTATTTCCTATTAACCATTTTAAGATAAAAAAATAAATCAAACTCCAATAAACTGGACATAAAGTCCTTTACCTGCATTACTGCTCAGCTTTCTGCTTTGAAAGTCATTAACTCGTGAAACTTTCACAAATATGCATCAGATTTGTGTTGTTAAACACACAAGAAACCATCAAGTTGAGATGTATTAAAAACATTTCAAATTCCTACTTACATTTTTCCACCATAGCAGCCTTCACATTTCATTTTCCCCATATCTGTGTATAAAATAAATTTTTTAGTAAGTTTACCTTCCGCACCACCTCCTCCTCTTCCTGGCGCTTTTCATAATGAGAAAAGTCATCAAAGATGGAGGTCGTGTGCTTGTAAGTAGCAATAATTTTAAGCACTTGTTTTGCTTTTTCTAAGGGCACCTCCTGTGTATCACGGGAGTTTGTAACGGGTTTGTTGTCATTGTTCTCCAGCCTGATGTGTCGCAGTTGGTTGTTGGGCACATCCTTCACAAAGATCCACTTGACGTCAAATTTCCCCTTCCACTTGTCCTGAGACCAGACACCTGCACTGGTGCCATAGTCCACAGGTGATTTCATCTCTGCTACTCCACAGAAGTGTCCACTGCCATTGACACTGAACAGCAAGTACACGGGGCCCTTGCTGTTCATGGAGCGAAAAGCGCTGTCCAGGCGTTTGTTGCCGTGTTCCGTACTACACCAAATAGAATATTTAATGGAACGATGAATATCATCCTCAGAATAGCTCTTTATTATGAACACACGTCCATTTTTAAGGTTCCATTCGAAATCTTTAGGGTTATAGCTGTGAGCAGCTTTCAGTTTTTCAAGGACAGGATGGGACTCACCGCTCGGAACGGGGTTGGGCTGGGTGCTGCCAGCTGAGTTGGTGTCATTCCCAGTTCCTCCACTTTGGCCAAAAGCTGCATTTCTGTTGCGAGGAGCTACCCAGCGATTTTGGGGAGGCTGCTGAGGGGTCTGATACTGTGTCTGAGTCAATGGAGGAGGCTGAGTTGGAACAGGCTGAACAATTGGTTGCTGTGGCTGTGGAACAGACTGAGGAGAAGGTATCTGTTGGGGGGCAGGAACTTTTGCCACAGGACCCTTATTGTCCCAAGTACCTATGTCCATATTATGCTTTATAGGGGGAGGAGGCAACGCTCCTCCAATTACGGGTCCAGTTTTTGTTTTCATTTTAGGCTGTGGTTTTGCAGGCTTGCTGGCAATAGCAGCCCAAGAGGTTGGTTTAGATACTGGCAAGTTTACATTAGATCCACCATTCCCAGAGAGGGCACCTGTCATCCCGGCACTGTTAACAACAGAACCTACTGTTTTCACTGCAGAAGTTGTAACATCTCCACCAATCTTAAGTCCAACCATTCCCTGTTCAATACTGTTCATTCCAGGAGCTTTATTTAATGTATCATTATGAAACCCTGTTTGTCCATCCACAATGGTACCCCCCAGGGAACTGGGTGGGTAGCTGTAACTGCTCCCATATGCTGAGCTTTGAGTCTGCTGGCCTTGGGATCCACTTGTTCCCCAAGCTGAGAAGGCAGGATTTTCAGGGAAGAAGTTAAACCGGTGTTGATAGATATTATTTCCCAGACCCCCAGGCTGTCCAAAAACGGCATCGTGCATAAAATGATGATCCCCATTACTGAGCTGTCCATAGGTGGTGAGATAAGGGATAGGAGGATCTCCTCCTGTAGACCATGGTGCTTCACTGAGAGAATAGGGGAATCCAATAGATGGTGGATAATAACTGGACAGATAAGGATCAGTCATTGATGGATAGCTACTGTTCTGTTAAAGAGAAAAAAAAGTCACCAGATAAATAAACCCTTCATTCATAAAGATCCACAACACTGCTCATCACCAAATGGAAAAGAACACTCGAGACAAGGTAATGTAATTTCTAATGACAGATCTTAGTTCACATTCCAAGAAGAATTCAGGGCTAAAATGAAGTATCTGGGCATTTATAATATGCCATGACTAGTGGCTCACATTGAGGTTAGTACTGGAGATTTTGAAACCATGTAATCCTACATTACTAAGGTTACTTCATAGCCAACACCCCAAATTGTTGCAAGGAACTTATCTAACTATATTTTGTAGTTCACAGAACTAAGAAAATTTAGCATTTCTAGACTGCTACATGGGAGAAGCTTTAGATTATAAATAACCTTAATATGACAATACATGTAACATTATTACAATCCTCATTATGGAGTTGTTTTGAGAGGCCAACAGTCTCCAAGAAAAACACACCTCAAGCAGTAAAGCATACACAGGCTACTTCTGTAGTAAATACAAATACATGCCGAGACGGCACAGGCCACCCAAACTGCTGGACAAAGACTCCAGCCTTTTGCAGAGGTCTTTTCCTCCCTCAGTAATAGTTACAACCATGCAGGAGTGTTTCTGACTGTCCTTCCAAACAGGACATCTCTCCCACTCATGAAATAAGAGACTGAACAGTTATAAACTAGCAGATGCCCACTGAAATTTCCTCCCCTTCAACTGTTTCTGAGAAGCTGAGAAGCCTTTCCTTCCAATAACACCTGGTTTTGAAGCATTCCATGTGATTCTCATATTCAACAATGCAAAAGAACAAAGCCAGGATATTCCAAAGTAGGTTTTATTCCTCTTCAAATAATCTTGAAGCACACATATTGGAGACCTTCCAAAGTGACACTCCAACTGTAATTACCAGAGAGGGGGTGGGAAGGTCAACATCTTCTGTTAATGAGTCAAACAGTAGCTTGCCTTTCCTTACTCATAAAGACTATTTTAAGAAGAGGAACTCTTCTTTCAAACTGTGAGATTCCAAACTTGGAAAAAAAAAAGTATCTGCAAAATTAGCAAAACTGGACCAGAACTTCAGTCATTTTTCCAAAAATCCGATTATTTCTCAATTTAAAAAAGAAGGTAGTAAAATCCCCTCCTTGCTGAAGATAAGCCTAATATCCAACTGATACAGAATCATTTTTACTGCTCATTTTTCAATGACCTCTTTTCCATGACACCCCAAAGCCAGAATAATTCAATATCCTTATGTTTCATACACAGAATGATTCCACAATATGCCTCCAAGACTTCCATACAATACTGCAAACACTTCTGAGATTTAAACAGCCTAAATCCATTGTTATTGATTCAAAAGAAATGATCTCTGCCACTGTTCAAGCTGCTTTTATTTACACAAAAATTGTCACTAACAAGAGGTACAGAAATCACCTTCATATGAGATGATCCTCTAAAGTACACTGAATTTCCTGAGTCTCCCAAGCTAAAGTAAACAATATTTAGCATAAAATCCCATTTTTCTGAAATACTTTACTTTGACATTGCTGTGTGTTATATTTCAAAGTGAATTTAAGAAAAAAATTAACAACAAATGCAGGTGAAAGGGAGGAGACACAAGTAGTTCTCCGAGATACTTAGGCTCACATATTCTACAAATTTAAATTTTAAGACCAAAAAGAGTAAGCCTAGAGAAAAAGCAAATGTTTTGTCTTGGAAATATTTATGCTAAAGGATTTCAGACAATTCCTGCAGCTGTCATCTCCTCACACAGCTTGTAAAGGCCCCACAAGGATTCTAACAAGATTAAAGGAAAGTTTCAGCAGCCATCCTTCCCAAACATTCAATCTATTTTGACTGGCTTTATGCCAGAGTGTGTAAAAGAAACCCTGACAGAAGTTCTTCCCTGCAACAGCAGAACATTTATTTCAATAAACTTATCCTTGACCTTTCTGCACCCTCCCATATTTGTTTTATTTTAAAAAACCCAAACAAAAACAACAACCCAACCCAACCATTCTGTAAATTGCGAAAGAATCTTCTTTCCCCCAAAGTATGCTACATGCTAGTGATTCCCTGTTCCAGAGGAATAATCTCTTGGTTCTGAACAGCTTTACAGGAGGATGCTTTTCTTGCTGACTGTAAATTTGTGTATGAAGAGTCTACTTGACTTAACTCCCTTTGCTCTTTAAAATATTCTGAGTGTTCTTTAAATAAAAAGTTATCACATTTCTGCATTAACTGTTGCTGCTCGGACCTCAGAACTTTCATGGGAAAAGTAAGAAAGCACCACTCAGGCTCAGTTTTTAACAGAAAGATGGAAGGCAATCATATTTTATTTGATTTTATAGCCTGCTTATCCTCATTTTAAACACTAATTTGTATTTTTAAATTAACACAATATTGCTAACCTACGTGTAATTTTTGATGTCTAATATATTGAGTCAGGTGGGGCTTAAACTTTCCAACTTTTTTAAAAAAATATACAGTTGGTTTCAAATCTCTTTTTTTAACTCATCTGTACTTTACAGTAATTTTTAAGGGCTGAATAAATCTGACTGGATTACTGGATAATAAGGCTTTGTACAGCAACATGGCTGTCTTCAGTACAAAATCTCACAGTCCTAATTAATGCCACTGCCACTTTCCACTTAAAATTGTAAGAGGACCTACACAATTGTTTCTTGTGCCATGCCAATTTTTCACTGCAGCATAAATAAATTGGTCAATGGAGCTACACTTTCATAAAGAAAACTTTTATTATAATTATGGAAATTCTAACAACCATAGCAATTTTTTTATTTAATCCTAATAACTGGGCTTGTGGACAGCAAAGACAAATTTCCTAGAACTAAACTACAATAGATGGGTCTATTTTTACTACGTGAACACTCAGTATATTTCACATTAGAAAACACAGTTTGGTTTTAAGTAATTAAAAATTACATACAAATGTGATGAAGCAGGATATAAAACAATTGGGGGAAGGTGAAAACCTCAATTTCTTTTAAAATTAATTCTGCATTAAAAATTAAAATTTTACTTTCTTTTTTCCCCACAAAACTTTTATACCTTCTACAGCATGTTAACTCCAGAGGAGGGAATGCTTTCCATTAAATTATTTTAACTCTGTGTAAGTCTGGAGAATATGTCTATGCTGCAAGCAAGCTTAGTGATGTCATCAATATTAACACTGGCATCTGACAGCTTCAGGTTGAATTATAAACTTCCTTTTTAAAATGTAGCACTTAGCCTTTCCATCATGTACCTCTGGTAAGTGTTTCTCTCTGAAATGGTATTTCATACTTGTAAATGAAAAGTTTTTGCTTCTCCAGTTTCTATACATTTTGTTCCCTTGGTAGATTTGAAGGGGAAGTCAAAAAATACTTCAGAGTATACTTTCAATTATAATGGTATTTTAGTCATGGATTTGATTTAATATACATTATAATGAGAGTTTACATTGCAGTATCTTGCTCTTAAGTAACACATCTTTAATTCTTAAGATATTTCAGGGGACATAAAAGAACAATATTTGCTGAAGTGTAAAAAGCAAGTGGGACAACTCTACAAACTACCTAGAGAGCATTCAACCCAAATCTCAACTACATTAATTTCCACAATTATATAAATAATAGAAATCAGGAGAGCCCAAAAGTACAATTTTCAGACTCCCATATGCAACTCATCAATCAAAGAACTGTAAGATCAGTCTGTCAGTCCAGCCACATCAACAACCTGCAAGGGGAGGAGGAATCAGCTCCAACTCCTTGGAACATTAACTTCATTTTCACTTGTGGCCATCTGGAGATGCAGAGCAATATTAGCTTTGGGAACACAAATGCTGGTTGTATCACCAAGTAACACAATATGCTGTCATTTCTTTTTCCATTTCTATTTAAGGAATTTGCTCCCTCCACACAATCCTATGAATGGAGTGCCAACAGCATGCCTAAGGAAAAGAAAACTAAGTTAAAAATACACTAACCTGATTTGACTGCCCAGAAAGGTAAGGTTCAAAATCGTTGTCATGAACTGTGTCCTTCTGATGTAACGAACCATTTTGTACTACAAAAAAAGGGTTACAGCACATTATAGCACCAGCACTTCAGGAATGAATTCCACCCTATGCTACTTTATGAAAAGCCATATTTCTTCTTCAAACCATGAAGACTCATAAAAAGACCAAGGGATGACATTTCCCATCCCCCAGATGGCTTCTCTTTATATTACCGCTTTTAAAACAAAGTTTGAGTAAATTTTAAAAAACAGTAATTAAAAATTCTCCAGTTGAGAGCGAGTAAACAACTCATGTGAATTAACTCGAAACAAAAAATAATTATTGAGAACAGTTTTGTGAAAAAAGATTGGGAAACAACATCTATTGTTCTGGCCCATAATTAGAACACTCAAACTCACAGTTCTCCCAGCGTGTGTTACTCACTGCTTAAGCTGCCTAAAGTAAGATGAGGTGAGGTTACATTTAACTATGAAATGATGACTGCTAAGTGCTTTGGTATCCTGATATTTTCAGGAAAACTTAAGTTTCAAGGTTCTCATCTGTAAAATAAAGATATCTACCATATAGTCCTACTTCAGCATAAAAGAATGTCTGATAAGCATTCAAAGCCCATTACTGAATGATATACAAACCCAAAACTGCTACTAGGTCCCTTCAAATAATTTTCTCTTTGCTTTAAATTTAAAAAAACCAAAGTAAAATACACTATGTGATAGTTGCTGTATTTACCTATTTCATAGAACAGCTGAACTAAATGAAACACTACAGCAAATAACGTGTTTAACAAACAAGTGTAGGAATTTAGCAGAATATTTCTGCAAAATTTCTTAGGGCAAGTAGAGGTAAAAAGTGTTTACAAACACAGGAAATGGTGTCAAACTTTCTGCAACTAGGAGCTGGATTTTCACGGCAGGTTAAGACCTAGTAAAAAGCATTTATGTGTTGAATATTGTTAGTTTTTAAGCCTTAACAGTTACACACATTAAAAATCACAGTAAGAACGAAGGCATTTTTTTCGATAACTTGATATTAAATTTAACTCCAAATGAATCTGAAGAGTTACAAAAAAGTGTTATCTCATCAGAAGTTAACCATCTTTTAAGTTCCCTAAATTATTAAATTTATGGGCTTAAGTAAATACCTCAGCCAACAGCAGAGCAGCAACACAACTGCTTTCACAGAGAGTGTGCAAAAGTATGTAAAAATATATATATTGTGCAGGGATATCCTTGTGACTTTATGTTGCAACCTGCTTCATCTGAATCAGGAACATTATTTAGTACCAAGACACAGTCCTTCCCATTGCAAATCCAGCAGCATTAAGTGGGATGCAGGCAAGCTCGGATATATGGCAGTCGATGTTATTTTTGAAACAAAGCACACATTCCCTCATTCCCAGATGTCTTCCACCCAGAGTAAGAGCTACACATTTCTGCTCACCTACAGGTACCTGTGTAATCGGTCTGTTACAGTAACAAAACAACCGACCAGATCTCAGCATGATTCTCACCTTTATTATCCTGTCCTTTCGGTCTCTGGGAAGCCACAGCACGTGATTAAGGGGGAAAAAAGAAAAGGGAAATAAAAAGTTAATTTTAGAAAAACGCTTATATTGTCATAGTCACTACAAACCCCACAGCTTCTGAGGACGGGGAAGAGTCTCAGAAAAATGGCCTGCAGCATCTCAAGGTTTGTTTGCAACAGGGTTGGAGCAGCGTGTTCCACGTATCACTCAGCACCGGCCTTCTTGAGAAATGGCCCCGGCTCCGGGGAGGAGGCGGGAACGTGCTGTGCCCACGGGGGAAGTTAAGGAGAACGATGGAGATCTAAAGCAGCCGACGAGGAGAAGAAAAGCCTCGCGGGGCCTGCCAGCCGCAGGCCCGGGAAT
>VZTX01026614.1:18351-47939 GCA_013400915.1 Pardalotus punctatus | reverse complement strand
CTGTGTCCGTGTGGCTCCCGGGGTTTCCTGTCCCCGCGTTCCCCCCGGGATCCTGTGCCAGCCCCCCGTGGGTGTCTCTGTCCCTGTGTACCCCCAGTGTCCTGTCCCCATGTGCCCCGGGTGTGCTGTGTCTGTGTAACCCCTCAGGATGTCCAAGTGTTCATGGGCTGCCCTGGGATGGCCCTGTCCTCACATACCCCGAGTGCTCCTGTCCTCATGGATTCTCCGGGCCTCTCCCTGCTCTTGTGGACCCCTGGAGCAATTTCTGTCCCCATGGACCCTCCTTGCAGTCCCTGCCCGTAAGGGCCACCAGCACCTCCCAAACCTTCTCCAGAAAGTCCTGCTTCCCCCTGGCCTTTTCCTGCTGCCCTGCGAGCACCAAGGAACCCCTGGTGCTCCCCATCGCCGTCAGGGCTGGGCGCTGTCTGGATGCCCCATGTCACGCGCTGTCCCGTTCAAAAAAACCATCCCTGCTCTGGGCTTTGGTGTCTCAATTAAACTCAAACAAAACCCCACAGCGAGCCAGAGCCTGGCTCAGCCCCATGGCACATGGCCTCCCTCATCCTCTCCCTGGCAGGGCAGGCAAGGTGGCCTTGAAATTAAGTAAATACCAATGGAGGAGTTGAAAAATAGGTTACCTTGTAATTGATTTTTTCTTTTTTTTCTGTTTTTTGCCTGCAGCTAAAGAAAAATTAGCCTCCCTCCTATCTTGTGGAGTGTGTTTGAGAACGTACTGGGGTGTGTAGTAGCTGAAGGGGTGGCATGACAGCTCCTTGTCCCAGCCTTTCCCACTGCCTCGCTTCTGAGATTGGCTTTTTTTTGTCCCTTTCCCCAGCCTTTAAACTCCAGGCATTGCCAGGGAAATCTAACGCTTTGATCGCTTGGAGAAGCCAAAAACAGGACTCCTGGCAGAGCGATGCGGCCCTGATCCCGTGCCAGGAGCTGTGGGAGAGCCCTTCTCTGAGGGAGACCCAGGCTCGTGGGGTGCCAGTTTATCACCCCATCCCATTGCCTCGGTGCCAGCCAGAGCTGCAGCAGCCGCCGTGTGTAGCAGAGCCTGTCAGGATGGGAGGGTGGGCCAGGGCAATGCTGGTCCCCAAGAGGTTGGAGGGTTCATCCTCCCCGGTGTCCTTTGTACCCCCAGCCCAGGCTCTCCTTCCTGGTGGTGCAGAGCTCCTGATGCAGCAAGAGACGAGAGTTTGATTTATGGAGTGCATTAGTATCACTTTTTCTCCTCTTTTCCATAATGAGCCATTTGTATGGAGGTGCCTGTGTGCTGCCGTCTCTTCTTCCCTTCGGCACCCAGGTTTTGGGGGGCCTTTTCCAGGGAGAAGAGACCTTCAGCTCACCCACCCCTGCTACATTCTGGGGGTGTGGGGTCCCTGCACATCCCCTCTCAGGGTCTGTGGGTGCTGATTGTCAGTGGCTGGGGGTTTGTAGGTGACGACTGCACCCCATTGCTGGCAGTGGCATCCCTGCTAAGGGCACTTTGGGGCACCCCAAAAACCTGTCCAAGCCCCTGGTGTTGTGGTCTCCCCCAGCAGTAAAGGGGGGCTGGGGTCTCAGTCTCCACTAACCCTGTCCCTAGTGTGGGTGCCACTCGTGGCCGCACAGGGTGCTGGGATGAGCTGTGGCTGCACCAGCGCCAGCATCCCCTTAAAATCTGAGAAAACCTATATTTCAGCAAAAACCTACCTCATGCCACAGCCCCTTTTGCCAGCTGCCAAGCCCCTAAGCAATTCATCCTCCCAACTACTCCAAGAAGCGATAAAACCAATAGGTCACTTTTTTTCCCCCCACTCAGCAGTAATTAATGATTTAATTAACACTCACGACATCCAATTCCCATTGCTTTGCATGAGCAGCCTCCACTGCCGGGGCCTCGCTGCGAACTCTCCGATAAGTGGGGGTGGAAAGGGTTAGCCGGGAGCTGGTGGGAGCTGCCGGCTGGAGGCCGCCCATCTGGCCCGGATTTCTTCTGAAGCTGGGAAGTTCTCCTCCTCCCGAGCAGCAGCGGCAGATCCAACACGTTCCACAGCCTGCTCTGCTTTTGCACGGGCTTGTTTACCGTGCGGCGGCTCTGAGAGCCGAGGCAGAACCCGGGCGCCATGAGCGCGGATGGCCCTCGTGATTTACCCCGAACGATTTTCCAGTATTTTAACACCAATCCCTGAGAAATTTTAGCTGTCCCAAGGAGAATAGCTGCTTGTAACCGGTTGCTAATTACGAGTATGAATGTCAATTAATTCATTTAGCTAATTATCCACTCTCTGAGCATCACGCACCAAAGAACTGTAAAAGACGGGCATATGGTGATGGATCAGAAGGAAGGAGCTGGTGCCGGCGTGCTCTTGCTGGGCGGTCAGGGTGAAGGGATGCAGGCAGCCCGAGAGCTAGGGAATTACAACATTATGCTAATTGGGCCTGGAAAACATCAACCCTCTCCTTTGCAACTTTTGTTTGGAGGCTCGAGCGTGGGTCAAGCATCTGAAGTGTTTCTAATTGTGCTGTTCCCTCTGACTCTAAGGAGTGGGAAGAATCGTTTTCCCTGTATGGAACAAACCTTTTGATCCTAATCTCTGGCTGCAGAAACAAACAGTCCTAAGGAGGGAGGGAGAGATCTCTGAAGAGCTTCCTGGCCAGGGGCCTCCGTGCTAAAGGTGGGGAGATGTTCTGGAGGACGCTCACTGCAATCTGGTTTGCAGGGGACCTGGGCTGCTGAAAGTGGGTAGAAAACCATCGTGGTGAGAAATTATTTAACTTAATGTCCCAAAAGAGAATGCTTTAAAGGAAATACTGTGTCCTGAAATTATGGAATTTAATTGCATCTAGGTGTGCAAAGTTACCTGCAAGACATGGAAGGGGTCGTGTGGGGTGGAAGGGCCTCCCCCTTCCTGCTCTCGGAATGAAGAATTGCAGATTTCATCCAAGTAGCTGAGCAGTGAATGCTCAGTGGGGTTAAAGACCTCAGGCAACAATCTTCTTCCAGAGAGAATCTCCATTTTTCTGTTCGGATCAATCACCTGGTGCGATGCAGTGCTGCTTCCTCCATCCCCCAAAGGCTCCAAACCTCCTCAGTGGGGGGCATCACCCTGAGCTGGGCCCCAGCTCCATCCCTGCCTGGCCCAGCCCTCACAGAGGTATCCAGGTGTCCCACCTCCCCTGTGCTTGGGTCGAGGGTTTTGATGAACATTTTCCATGTTCAGCCTAAAATTTAGGTTGCTGAGGCAGGGGCTTTTGCTCTGTTCCAGTGCGTTGTTATTCTTACTTCCAAAAAAAAGTAGGGCCTTATTTCCTGTTGGAATTGCTTAATTATTTCTCTGCTGGCTTTCCTGTGGCAATACTTGTACTGCCAGTGCCTGCCAAGAGCTTTGATCAAACTCTTGTAGGTTGATTACCAAGATTCACTCGTAAAAGTGTGTAAATCAAATACAAATAGAACAACATCTCCACTACACCCAATAGTCATTAATGCGGTGACATGGCAATTTGCATTTTCTTTCCTTGTTAAGGAAAAGAAAAAGAAGGGTTTTTGTGACAAGCCTTGTCAGAAGTACTTCAAAGGCAGCAGGGCCAGGGAGCAGCTGTGTGGATTGGATTGGCTTCGGAGAAGTTTGTCGAGGCTTTTCTGGACAGCGAGCTTGATGTTGGCACCTGCAGCTCTGGGAAAAATACTGATATTTTCAGTAGTTTAAGTTCACAAGTTTAACTGAGTGCCCCATGCTGAGGTGATGGGGGGAGAAGAGGGTGATGAGTGGGCTGGGGAGGGGACCTCATCCCAGGAGCTGCTCGCTGAGGAGCGACTGAAGGAAGCAGCATCACCCCGCTCCGCAGAGCTGCTGGCAGCGCGTCGGTGCCTCCCGCCGCTCCCTGGCTCCGCAGCCAGCCCGACACACTCCCTCCTAAATCCAGAGCCAACCTCCAGAGCGCCGGCCATTTTCCAGGCGAGCGCAGATCTGCCAAGCGCTACCTTAAGAAAAGTTATGCATGACCATATTTAAGGAAGCGGGAGGGGGTGTGCGCTGGCCCCGTCCCAGGGCTCCGCGCCAGCCTGGCCTCGACGCCCGCGCCCGCAGGTGTCCGGACGCTTCTCCTCCGAGCCAGCCGTCGCCTCAACACCTCCCGCAAATGCTCAGCTTCTTCTGGCTGAGGTGAGGGCTGGGGGGAGCTGGGGCCGATGGGGACAAGGGGGGGAACCCCAGAGCTGGGTGAGCGGGAGCCGCTGTGGAGACTTCCACTCCCGGCGGTGGAGCGGCGGCTTCTCCTGGCTTGCATCGGCACCCGGCGGCTCTTCCAGGGGGAAGATGTGGGGTGAAAGCCCCTTGTGCCTCCCTGCTCACCCGGATGATGCTTTCTTGCCTTTGGGGTTTGCAGCGAGCCGTGCTGCTGCTCCATCGCGGTCGGCACTGGCGACTTGTCCATAGGGACGTGGCACCCTCCGTCCGCAGCGGGCACAGCAGGCGAGAGCCGGGAACATCAAACCCCCTCCGGTCTTTCCGGGTGTGAGAGGAGGAATTCCAGGGGGCTTTGGCTTGAAACAGCTTGTTTTTAATTAAAAGCAGGGGCAGATATTTAGGGAACATGGGCACAGGGCTGCTGGGAATGGTGGCGGCATGGGGAAGGCAGAGGGATGTGCTGGGGCTGGCCGGAGCAGTGTGGGTGGCTGGAGGGGTGGCACGATGCCATGGTGGTCTCCCCCTCAGTAGTCTCAAATGAAGTGGTCTTGGCCATGGTGACTACCATGGTGGAGATCACCACATCACCATGGTGTTCACCTGGGTGTTTTCCACCCCAGTGGTCTCAACCATGGTGACCCCATTGCAGAGACCACACAGTTAAGACCACCATGCTGTAGACCTTTGCACCAGCTTGGTCTCCACTATGGTGGTTTCCAGCTTGGTGAGCTCGACTGTGGTGGTCTGAAGCATTGTTTTATCGATGTTATGGCAGTCTCCTCCCTGGGAACGCCGTGGGTGGCAGGGCAAGGGTGCCTGGGCTGGGCAATGCGGTTTGGTGTCCCCATACGTGTGAATTTTGGCTCTGGCAGTGTTTACAGCTGTACCAGGGTGACACGTGGCTCTGTTCTCCCCCTGCACCAGAGCCAGACCTTTGCCCCCTGAAACACTCCCTGGGGCACTTTGCCCCTGTGCCGGCAAACCGGCACCAGCCTTCCCGGGAGCCTCACAAGAGCTGCAGAGAGCACTTGGGCAGGAGTATGGATGGGGCTGTGGACATGGCCAGGGCTGGGGATGCTTCACCCTGTGGTAGACAGAGATGTTAGAGTGCTGGAGGTGCCCCTGAGTGAAGCTTTCCCATGGGTGATGGTTGGAAAACCATCAGCCCCTTGTAAGAGAAGTCATCCTGTGTCCCACTCTTGCCTTTGACCCTTGATTGCACTTTCCTGGCCCCATGCCTTGCTTTGCTCCATGAACTCTAAAGAAACGTGATATGTGGTCCCAAAAATACCACTTGCAGTGTGTCCTGGCCTTTCTTCTGGACTGGCCACCTTCTGGAGGTCCTGCTGAGACCCGCTGCAAGATGCTGCTGAGTTTTGTCACCGTTCTGCGACCTGAGAATTTAGTCCATCTTGTCCCAGTGGTGCCACATCCTGAGTGGCAGGTCTCATCCTGGGGACCCTGCTCCATCCCGATGGGCATGGGGTGACGCTGAGCTGGATGCCTCCAATGCTGCTTGCCCAAGGGCTTTGCTGCTGCTGGCAGTGGGACTGGCAGGCCAGGTCTCGGGAGATGGACAGCCCTCACTGCCCTGTCAAGATGGCAGAATTTCCCAAAGTAGGTCAGGGTAATTTTTTAACGCGTGCAGATTTGCTTGTTACCATGGATATTGCTCAATTATACACCAATAATCCCCCATGAGAACTTCATTGTCGCCGCTTTCCTCCCCACCATCTCCCCCTTTTTTTCTTTAAATACTTCCAGGGAGGGGTAAGGTTATGCTGAGGGGCTGGGGGTAGGAAAGAGAGCCAGGGGAGGGAAAATGGGGATTAGGTGTTTGGGAGGTGGCAGTAGGGTGGTGAGAAAGCTCTGAGGGCAGGTGGGGGTGGCTCAAGGTGTGAGGCTGCCCTGCTCTGCCCAGATTCCCCCCAAAGCCCAGCACTGAGGACCCCCACCCCAGTTTCACCCTTGTCCCTCCCTCCCTCTCATCCGCTGTCTTGGGGGTGGCTAAAGCCCCTGCTTTCAGTGGGCTCAAGGATTTGGGGGAGCAGCTGTTCTCCTGCATCTCTGCCCAGCATCATCCCAGGGGCTGTGGCACCCACAAGGGTTTGCAGTGAAGGTTCAGAGTGGTGATTTCTGAAGAGGCCAACACCAAATTTCGCAGCAGAAATCTTTCCTGGAGCTTGTGGATATTTTGGTGCTGTGGGACACCCCTCTGGGTATGGGAGAGCTGTGGGGTGCTGTGGGGTCCCTCTCCCCAGTATTTGGAGAGTTGCTGGTGTGTCTTCCCCTCTGTGTCTTCCCTGGTTTGCTCTGTGGGCTCCTTATGCCTTCAGCAGCACAGGAAGTGAGCATGGCAGAAGGCAAAGAAAATATTCTGCTGGAAGGGTTTTTTTCTAATGCAAACTTTTTTCTTTTTTTTTTTTTTTTTGGGTAGAAGTGGGTCACTCGAGGGGTGACAGAGTAAGAGCATCATCGCCTGGGTACTGCATCCTGTTGCCATGGTGACCCAAGGGCTCCATCAGTCAACAGCTTTAAAAAATGTGACAGTTGAGTGAGGCTGAAGATTTTAATGAGGACAGACACTTGCTTGCTTAGTTTCGATAACAAATACTCCATAAATACCCAGCGGCTGAATGGTTCCAGGTCTCTGGAGTGTGGCTGGGGCGCTCCCCTTCCCCAGGGTGGGAGCGTGGGCTGGGGCTGCCTGGGAAATAGCAGGGGGATGATGCAAAGCAGACAGCTCTGAGTTTTTTTCCCCCTTCTGCTAACACAACCCAGGGGACAAGGTGACACAATTGCCGAGCCAGCAGCGGGTTTGGGTTTCCAAAGAATGTCTGTCTGGTGCTGTAGGCTGGGGGTATGGGGTGTAACAGGACCACCCCCAGCCACTGCCACCGCCTTGTGTCTGCAGCTGGGCAGCAAACCTGTCTTGTTGAACAGGAGAGTAACTCTTGCACCAGGCTCTTGCAGGGGCAGGTGAGCTATCAGGAAGCTCCCAGACCTCAATAACAAGCCTGGAGAGGTCACAGGGCTAGGGAAGAAGTCATGGGGCTGGGGAAAGCAAAACCTGGTGCTGCTGGGGCAGGGGTGGGAGGCTGTGAGAGGCTCAGTGGTGTCGTTTGTGTCTGTGGGGCACCTGAGCACCCTTGTTTTGTACCGACCACGTTGGGCACACTCCGTGTGATGCCCCAACTCCTGATGGTGCAGGGGGCAAATCTACAGCTTCCACCTTTTTAACCCCGTGCCAAAATCAGTCAATCCCATGCCTTGGGAAAAGAGCTGCTGCCTCCAGCAGCCTGCTTGTACCTGCACGGGAGAGGGGTGTGTGCTGGGAAGCTGAGGGCATGCCAAGGGGCTGCCAGTGTTATGTTTAAAAGCAAACTGTAAATATAAAGCCTCTTCCACTTGTTTTTGCTGCAGCTCCCATGCTGCCTTTCCTTGCAATGCCACTACAATGTCCAGCTAGGATACAGTCACCATGCACGAGGCCCAGGAGCCTGCAGGCACCCAAGGACACACGATGCCCTTGGAGAGTGCCAGGGCTTCACAGGCAGAGAGGCTGGAGCAGGGCACAGCGGCATTGCTGGCGTTGGGTGCTTCCCATTTGCTGCCCCCAGTACCACCCGTGGCAGCCTCAGCCCTGCCTGCTGCCAAAAATATGCTCCCGGCTGTCTTGTGACTGCGGTGGAGTCACCGCTCCGGCCAGGGGAGCTGCAAGTCACAGTCCCCTGTCGCGTGTAGCAGCACGGGAAGCACTGACACAGCATCACTGACGGAGGGGTTGGCCATGGCGCTGTGCCCTGTGCTTGGTCCAGCACCCCAAAATAGCTGGGACTTTCATCACGGCTGATGAGGGTGCGACCTGACCCCCATGGAATGGCAGCCATCTGCCCTGGGTCTGCCCTTCTCCATTTCAGCTCTTACAGCCCCTGAATTGTGCTGGCGAGGGGTCAATGGTGTGGGGAGGGACGTCAGCATGGGATGTGGGAACAGGGTGTGACAACCTGCCACACATGCTGTGTCCCCACTGGGAAACAGCCACCCCCATCTCTGCCAGTCCTGCTGTAACCAGAGCCACTGTTCTACTTTCCAGGTGTCTTTTAAAAATGGTCAAGGGGGATATTATAGTCCCTGAAGAGATCTTGAACTTCTGTTGCAATGGCCTCCAGGTACCCCTCGTGCTGTGCAACTAACCTGGGACTCCCCATTGTGCCAGTGGCTACTAACCCAGGCTGTGCCAGGCAGATGCCACCCCGTGCCAGGAGCTGCTCCCAGCCCTGGCTGCATCCTCTCCCAACGCATTCCCTCCCCGTCAGCATCCCTGGCCTCACGCTGGCTACCGCAGGGCCAGGGTTCTTCCCATGGGTAGCAGCTTCTTCCCTAAAATCCAGAAATGTCAAACGCCGGGAAAATGACCGGTGGGATCTCGGGCCAGGCTGTCTGCTCACTCTGCAGCAGGCGGCTTTGGAGCTCTTTGCATTGCTGGCTCGTACCCCAGAGCCTGCCGGCTTCCCAAAATAGCTCTGTGGTACTGGTGTAGGCGCCTCTGCGTGCTGGGAAGCAGCCCAGGAGGTTCACAGAGGGGTTTGGAGCCTGCTGGAGGGGCTCTGGTGGCCGGGGGTTCCTCTCCCTGCAGGATGGGGGGCCCTTTGCCATCGGCTTGGCTTGACGCGCTCGCTGCCGTCTCTGCTGAGGTTTGTACCATTCCCGGGATGTCGTGTACCAGTAGCTATGGAAACAGAGGTTAGGCCCGCTGGAGAAAAATGCTATTCTGAGAGGCAGTGAGCTCAGGGTAGTCGGGAAAGCTTCATTTTCAGCATAAACCCATCTTTAAAAGAAGCCGGGCAAAGCAAAGGGCAAAGAAGCTGTTGTGGTGGGACTCTGGCAACAAGTGCTGAGAGCAGGAGCTGCAGCGGGAGCAGAAAGCGGAAGGAAGGGCTGTGACGAAGCCCAGACAGCTCCTCGTGTCTCCTCAGTTACTCACCAGGCTAACTGAGTTCACCCCTTGTGTAACACGACTCACTTGACATCTCTCATCAGCTGTTTTCCCTGCCAGCACCGCCTCAGCCTCCTCTCTCTCCCCCCGTGCCTCCCACCGGGGTGCCAGGGGAGCCGCTCTGTGCCCAGCAAATGGACAAGCCAACAAGGAACAGATTCTACTGGCCAAACAACCCCAAAACGAGGATGCTCCTCTGCTTCCAGTGCTTCCTTTGGCAAAGGGGGGTGTTGGTGGAAGGTGTGGACCGCTGTCCAACCCCAGGAGAGCAAACCCACCCTGTGCTGCAGCCCCCCCAAAAAATGAAGCTGTCAGAGAGAACAATTCCTTCCCGGAGGAGTGATTGGCTTTGGGAGGGGTTTTGTGTGGTGTTTGGGAGGGAGCACTGGGGCTGGGTAATAAACGGCCTGGAAACTTCAAGTAAACTCCTATGGAGTGTTTTTAGAGGGATATTTATCTCTTGGCTGTGGGCACCTTGTCTTTGGCAAGGGCTGGGTGGGTTTTGGTGGTGTCTGGGGCTGTGTAGGGCTGGGGTTCTCCTGGGTCACTGTTCCCTCAGGGGATGTGCTTCCCATTTGGGTAAAATGGAGCTTTTGTCCCCCACAGGGCTCGACCTCTCCGCCACGTGCCCAGGAGCCAGGGGAGCGGGAGGAGGCGCCGGGGGCCATGGCGAGCCCCTCGCCTGCCCGCAACCCCACCGAGGTGCAGATGAGCCAGCTGGTGCTGCCCTGCCACACCAACCACCGCAGCGAGCTCAGCACCGGCCAGCTGCTCAAGTGGATCGACACGGCCGCCTGCCTCTCTGGTGAGCCATCCTCTCCCCCTGGAGCCGTCACCCTGCTGGGCTGCCAGGGAAGGCACCAGGCAGAGCCCACAGGAGCCAACTGATCAGCAGCATCCCTGGCAGTCCAGCACCGTGCCTCGGAGTGACACCAGCTGGGGACCCACGTCATGCCATTTTGCTGAGTAATTAGAGAGCAAACAGGAGCAGGACAAGAAGGGGAGGAGACGTGCGCTGCAGCATGCATGCAGGCTTGGGGACAGATCAAAATCCGTGCCTGCTTCGTCTGTAATGCTGCCCTTTTCCTTGCCTGGTGTGCAGGGATTGGGGAGACCAGGCTGGTGGCATCCCTGGCGTCCCAGCAGCATCAGTGGGAAATGATGGAGCTCACCAGCTCAGCCAAGCACGGGGGGGTTATGACAGGGAAACGGGTGCAATTCTGCAGCTGGATGAGGCTCCCAGAGCAGTTTTGCAGTCTGAGGTTCCTGGAGTCCCAGGGAAAGTCGCACCGGCAAAGCAGCATTGAAATATTTGCTGTGTATGAGGAGATGGTATCAGCTGCAAAGGCAAGGAGGGAAGGCAAACACCAGCACAGCCCCCAAACCCCTGAACATCTGCAAACCCAAGCTGCTGTGGGAAGAGAAACCCCAAATCCCATTCGTGTCCCCGGCAATGTGCATAAGCAGGGAAAGGGATGCTGGCTGGGTGTCATCGGTGTCACCAGCCTGGGCCAGGGGAGCGCTCGTGCCCCTCACACCCTCAGCACGCTGCTGCAGGTTGCTGATGCAGTTTGTTTTTCCTTTTCCAGCCGAGAGACACGCCGGCTGCCCGTGCGTCACAGCTTCCATGGATGATATCTATTTTGAGCACACCATTAGGTAAATACTCCGCGCACCGGAGGGGCATGCGCAGGGAAACACAGGGGTTTTTCCCATCTGCCAGGTGCAACGTGGACAGAGGCTGGAGCTGGAGCGGGGAGCAGCGTGCCTGGGCGAGGAGGAGGTGCGGTGGCAGTGCCAGGCTCACAGGGCAGCCAGGGACTGAGGCTCCGTCTCCGCCGCAGGGCTGAGGATGGACTGTCTGCTCTGATTTATCCGCTCTCTGGTCGCCTGGGGAGCTCCTGCTGGGTTGGCTTCCCGGTATTTCCCCCAGCGCCAGCTCCTCCCTGGCTTTGTTCAGGAAAGAGCTCTGATTTAGTGCTCTGGAAAGCTCAAATCTTGCAAATCGTGCCTCTGGAGCGGCCGTGTGGGTGGCTGAGGCACGGTGGGGCTCTCCCACCCAGCGGCTGCTGGGAGCGGTGGGACCTCCCGGCTTTGTGAGATGCATCAAACTGGACATTGCTTGGCCAAAATCCCATCCCAGCTGGTCCTGGCATCCCCTGGTGCTGCCTCACAGAGGTGCCCCCTCTGATTCACGCAGCCCTTGGGCTCTGGTGTGTCAGGGGACAATGCTTCTCCTGACCTGAGGGTGTGACCAGAGGGGACAAAAATCCTCCCAGGGTTCCGCCCTCATCCTGCACAGGCTCCTGGTATCGAGACCATTCCCACCCAGCATTCCCGAAGTTGTCTCCTCCTTTTGTACCCCTGTAAGCCCAAGTGCTGCCACCTGCCTTTACTCATCTCTCAGAGCCCCCCTTGTGCAGGGGCTGTCTGTCTGTTCCCGCATGGGTACCATTCCAGGGGCTCTCTGGGTGTTTGCCATGCAATATAGGATCCTTGCAATATAGGATCCATGCTGCTCAGCAGTTCCTGCCTTGCTGTATAGGATCCACACAGCATAGGATCCATATTCCCTGCTGTGCAGGTCTGCCTGCTGGGGCAGGGACCAGGGTGGGTAGCCAGGGCTGGCACTGGGGTCCCTGGCTGTCAGCTGATTTGTTTGGCACTGGGAAGTCTGACTCACTCTTGGGTTTTGCTGTCATTCCCAGGAAATGCTGAACTGACATTTTTGCTCTCTCCCATCGGGTGCTGGCAGGTCAGTGGGGATGAGCTGCCCATCGCCCTGGGGCTCAGCTCTGTGACACATCCAGTGTGGGGACATGGTGCAGCCCTGGTGCCACCTCCCACTGGCAGCGGGGAGCTGATCCCCTGCTCCTGGTGCAGCTTTGCCTGGGACACTTTTCCCCATGAATTTCAGGAGCAGGAGAACAGACCCAAGCCCCAATCCACAGCATTCCATCGAGCCCTGCAAAGCGTTTATCCCTCCTCAGGGTGAGCTGGGCAGTGCTCCAAGGGGGCAGGGAATTTGTGCTGCTCCTGGCTCAGATCCCACTTGCTGTGGTCCAGCTTAAGGCTCCGAGGAAGGGGCCTGGCAAGGATTTCCCATAGAGCTGTTGGAAGGCAGAGTTTAGTGTCAGATCTCCTCACCCAGCTGTTTGTGCTTTCTGCTGCCCTCACACTGTGGGGGAGAGGCAGGGAGGAGCTGTAGGTGCTTGAGGTCACAGAGGAGACCCCAAATTATCACTGGCTTAAAACTCACTGTCTGGGCAGCAGATTCTCCCCATCCCTCGGCCCTGCCGTGTGGAAGTGCAGCCTCCAGGGAGGACCACACATACCCTTGACTGGGGCTTTGTGTGGCATTTATGGCACTGGTTTCTACTGTTTGATAAGGACAGAGAAGATAAAGTATTTCTGGGGCTATATACAGACATGTGGGGCTGCCAGTGTGCTTGCCTGGCCCCTTGCCCTTGCATGCCCCTAGCCACAAACCCATCCAGAGCATCCATCTGGCTGCTTCCATCTAACCCTGTCCCCCCATTTGCTTTCTCTTTTTGCCCCAGCCAGCCGTCTGTAAGCCCCGCTGGGCAGCGGCACGGGAGGAGCTGTGTCGGGTACGGACGTGTTTGGCCCTAGAGCAGCCAGCCTAGCGCAGCGCTGCCGTGAGTTGGGAGCCTTAACCCCACTGACGTGGCATGGCATGGGAATGGAGGCTGCTCATGTAACCCTGCTAACGTTTTTGGCATGTACTGGCACAGGGTCCATGCTGGGGGCAGCCAGGGGCGTCATCCCAGCTCATGCCACCCCTGCTCCAGCCAGAGCCAACGTGCAGAGTGTGTCCTTTACAGAGATCATTTGAATCCTGAAGTCGTGTGTGAGGGCACGGGGAAAAATAAGGTGTCAAAGCACACACTGACTCTTCCTTTCTTCTGGTTTTGAGAAGTGGTGGTTACAGGGTTTATTTTTCCACTGAGTTTTCTAGCACTGGCCTCTTTCAGGGAGTGAGGAATATCCCTGATTTAATAATGTATTTGGTAAAGACTGCTGTTGGTGTCACTAAGAATTTAATTTGCTCATTCCACGGGCACCAGTGTGGAGTAGTTCAGGCTGCACAGTTCTCTGTGTGTGTCCTCTGAAGCCTCCTGAAGGAGAGCAGCAGTTTGCTGCCAGCAGATGTTTCTTTTAAGAGATGGTGCAAAATGCCCCGGGCTGGATCCTGCCTCCTGCCATCTCCCAGTATCCCAAGGTATCCATGGCCGGTCCAGTTGTGCAGGACAGTGGATGCAAGTCTGGAGGAGCCGTTTGCTCTGGCAGGAGTGTGCATGCCCACATGGGCAGGGGGTGCCGAGCAAGCCTCGGGCACCTCTGCACCCCTCAGGTGTCCTGGCAGCACCCCAGACCTGGGGACCCTCTTGCACGCAGCTGCTCAGGGGTGTTATCTCACTGCTCTCATGTCTCGGGGTGGCTGTCCCCATGTCCTGCTGGCCATCTGGCACGTCCCACAGTCGCAGGAAGCCCTACCACAGCAGGCAGTGGGCTGTGATGCCGTGGCACCTCAGTGGGAGCCGCTCGGTGGCTGCTGTCCTCCAGTAACCCCACACACTTTCTTCTCTTCCTGTTTTTCAGCGTCGGGCAAGTTGTCAACATCAAAGCCAAAGTGAACCGAGCCTTTAACTCCAGCATGGAGGTTGGTGTGTGCCCCTGCCCCTGTCCCCCTTGCTGTGCCTTGTCCCCACCAGCCACGAGGCCAAATCCCCAAATCCTCCCGTGGTTCCCAGCTTTAATCATGTGTCTGTCCTCCCTGGCTGGCTCTGGCCAGGGGTGCATGGTGGGATGTGGATCCCTGGGGAGCAGGGCTGGCTCTCAGGGGTGCTGTGCCCTCTCCCAGGTGGGCATCCAGGTGAGCTACGAAGACCTGTGCAGCGGGAAGCACTGCAGCATCTGCAAGGCGTACGCCACCTTCGTGGCACAGGGCCCCTTGGGCAGCAAGGTGAGCAGTGGCTGGTGGATGGGGGGATTCTGTTGCCCCTGCACAGAGGCAGTAAGGAAATGGCCTCTGCAGGGCTGGGCTGGACTCAGCTTTCCATCATGGCAGCTGCTGTTTCTTCATGGCTCAGTGAGCCCTCATCCCGTGCTTGTGGGATGCTGCTCGCTGCTGCTGCTCATCCCCAGTGGGACTGCACCCTGCCCCATCCCCTTTGCAGGTGAGGCTGAAGCCGCTGACCCCACAGACGGAGGAGGAGAAGATTGAGTACAGCATCGCTGCCGAGCGCCGCCGCATGCGCCTGGTGCACAAAGACACCCTCAAGGACCTCCTCGCCCGCAGCCCCCAGGAAACCGGTACCGTGTCCCGCAGCCTGCCTTCCAAAATAGCCCTGGCACCTGCTGGTGACATCCCACTTGCTCAGCAGGATGCTGGTGGTGATCACCACGTGGAGGTTTGGGAATGCCCTGGCTGTGGAGGGGCGGGCATCAGCCCCACCATCCCAGACTCCCAGGCCTGGAGTGTGTGTGGGGTTGGTGCAATGGGAGGGTGGCTGTGCGGGGAGTGACAAGGGCTGTGGGGTGCTGGGAGCAGGGATCCCACCATCCATCTGACCCTCTGAACCCTGGCTCCCCCTGCGGCAGAGCTGGAGACGCGGGACGGCAGCGGGGCGGTGCCGGCGGAGAGGACGCGGGTGGAGAGCGTGGAGCTGGTGCTGCCTCCGCACGCCAACCACCAGGGCAACACCTTCGGTGGGCAGATCATGGCCTGGATGGAGAACGTGGCCACCATCGCAGCCAGGTGACCCAACAGGGATTCAGGGGTGGGGGATCACACTCCTGGAGGGGACACACAGCCAGGGCAGCAACAGCCAGGTTGTAGGGACCCTCCAAAAGGGATGGTCCCCAGCATGTCACCTTTGGGTGATGCTGCACAGGGGTCCCATGGGTGTGTGGTGCTGGGGGACCCCAGGGAATGGTTCGCACTCGCTGCAGTTGGCTCATTGTTCTCATGGCTGGCTTTGGCCATTGAAATCCAGGGGGACATTTTTTGGGGTGTCCTCAGCCCTGGCAGGGTCAGGGAGGGTGCATGGGGCTGCTGGGGTGTGGGGCCATGGCTGGGGTGTAACCCCTGTCCCCACAGCCGGCTGTGCCACGCCCACCCCACACTGAGGGCCATCGAGATGTTCCACTTTCGGGGACCGTCGCAAGTCGGAGACCGCCTGGTGCTCAAAGCCATCGTCAACAACGCCTTCAAAAACAGGTGGGTGCCGGTGCCGGGGGTCCCCATCCCACCCTCCCCGTGGCTCTCCGCTCCCTCATCCCTTCTTTCCGGCAGCATGGAGGTGGGGGTCAGCGCCGAAGCCTATGGCCAGGAGATGTCCGTCAGCTGCAGACACATCAACAGTGCCTTCATGACCTTTGTGGTGCTGGACCAGGAGGGTCATCCCCTCCCGCTGCCCATGGTGGCACCCGAGCCGGGGGTAAGGACAAGCAGGGCTGGCTTCTCCCCACCACGGGACCCCCGGGAATCCCGCTCAGCCCTGAAGGGCTCTCGGATTCGCAGCAAAACAAATGCAGTTTTATGATGATGGAAATGAAATTGCTCAATAGCAAGTGAATTAAATTGATTGCTCGGTATAACTAATAAAATAAACCACTTGCCTGTGCAGAGATGGAGACATATTAGCCATGCAAGGCTTAACAGAGTATTGCCTGCAAATTCCAGCTCATCTTTTCTATAATTTAGGGGCAGGAATGTTGAGGTTGTTTTTACCTTTCAAAGCATCCTAGTCCATCATTTGCTTGGATCCAAATATTTAGGGAAAGCTGTCACGCGAGCACAGCAGCAAAGCAAACACTCGTGTCTCAGCCTCTCCTGGGCTGATCCTTGCCCAGCTGCCTGATTTTTTTGATGCCTTAAAACCAGGATCTCACACTATTTTGGAGAACATCTCATGGCTAGAGTTGGGCTCCCTGAAACCTCCTCTCGCCTGCTTTAAAACCCCCCCACTAGCACTTTTTTCAAAATAACCTGCTTTTTTTTGCCTTTATTTTCCCAGGAGAGGACATTTGTAGGTGCTAGGGTACAAAATTTGCGTTTCAGGGGCTGTTTGCAGCTTTGCAGACACAACAAGGGTTTTCCCTGGTGTGCCAGTGCGTGATTTCCCTCATTGATCAGAGCATGGTGGCAATGCTGAAATAACTCACAATTAATCACTGACCATCACTGCAGTGTAGCAAGGGTGGCAGCAGCAACCAAGGGGGCTTCACCTTCCAGCCCTTCCCTGCTGAATGTTTTTCCCACTCCCAAGAAGATATGAATTCTTTTTCTTCCTCCTTTTCCTATTAACCTAATTGCCTTTTCCCATTTATCAGGATGGAGAGAGGAGGTACAGAGAAGCCAGTGCTAGGAAAAAAATTCGGCTGGACCGGTGAGCAGCAAAGCGAGTGGGATGTGGGGATGGAGGAAGGAGAAGAGTGCTGAGGTGCAGGGACAGTCTGTGGGTGGTTTGTGTCCCCTCATAAAAAAACTTCCTTTCCTGCAGAAAATACATCGTCTCCTGCAAACAGACCGAGGTGCCGCTCTCTGTGCCCTGGGACCAAAGCAACAAGGTAGGATGGGATGATTCCCTGTGGGAGCTGCTGCCTCCTGCCCCACCTCCTCCTCCTCCTCCTCCTGCTGCCCCTCCTGCCCCTGATGTGCTGCCCCCGCCCCAGGTTTATCTGAGCTACAACAACGTCTCTGCGCTGAAGATGCTCGTGGCCAAAGCGAACTGGGCGCTCGCCAGAGAAAAGGAGAAGGTACTAAACCCTGTCCCTTCCCCCTCGCCCCCAAAGCGTGGGCAATCCCGGTGGGAACAAGTCCCAGCCGTGCCCTGTGCTCCCCGAGGTGCGGATGTACACGCTGGAGGAGGACAAGTTCCTGTCCTTCCGCATCGAGATCTCCGTCTGCATCCCGGCCAGCCGAGCCTTCTCCCTGCTCTCCAACCTGCGGCGCCGGCACGAGTGGGACAGCCACTACGTGTGAGTGCTGCAGGCTCCCCGAAAATCACACCCCCGAGTCTAAGGCTTGTGGCTGAGCGTCCCTTTGGGCTATCCTGGGAGTCTTGCTTGCTGTTACAGACCCTTCACCGTGTGTCCCTGTCCTGGCGCTGTCTGGGCTGATGGCTGCACTTTGCTGGAGCAAAGTCCTATTTTGGGTCCCCCCAAATATTTTGGGTCTGGTGATGGGCTGTAAATGTGTGAGGCCCAGATTCAGGGGGCATGGTTTCCGTGACCGGTCCCCTTCCCTCACAGGAGTGCTGAGCTTGTCCAGAAGGTCGATGATGATGACATGATCTACCACGTGGTGAGCCAGAAGCTCAGACACGAGAACAAACCGCAGGACTTCGTTATCCTGGCGTCCCGGCGGAAGCCCTGCAGCAAGGGGTAAGTGTCCAGCCCGACCCATGCTCCCTGCCATCCAAGCTGTGCCAGCTCACCGGGCTCTGTCTTCTCCAGGGACCCCTACGTGGTGGCCTTTCGGTCGGTGACGCTGCCCACCCACCCTGCCCGAGCCGAATTCACTCGTGGGGAGACGGTCTGCTCCGGGTTCTGCATTTGGCCAGAGTCGGAGGAGATGAGCAAGGTGGGATGCTGCAGCTGTGCCACCCACTGCCCATGGGGGAGGCTCCCCCCTCTCCCGTGCCCCTGCTGACCTTGTCCTGTGCCCTGCAGGTGGCTTACTACAACCAGGCTACACCGGGGTACCTCAACTACGTCACCGCCAACGTGGCAGGACTGTCCTCTGACATCTGCTCCACCTTCGAAGCCTGTGAGAAGTTCCTGCTGAAGAACAAGGAGGACCTGATCTCACGGCTGCAGGACTTCTAGAGCCACGGCACCCTGCTGACAGATGGACAGACAGACGAGGGGATACCTCTGTGGTGGAAGGGGATGTGGAATGGTGGCACCCAAACCCTGCCTCCCTGGGGGCTTTGGTCCCAGGTGCTGGGGTGGAGGGGCATTACTGTACCACCTCATCCCTTGCACTGATGTGTCATATCTTTTCTTCTTTCTTTTTTGATTTTATTTAGAAATTTTATAAGCTGATGTACAGGACTTGGTTTTCTAGTTCACTTAATGCTACTTGAAACTTCTTATGATCCAAATTCTTCCCAAACCAGATTTTTTTTTTTTTTACTAGTTCTTTGTGGGGCATAACTGGTTTCTTTTGAGGCAGCAAAGGGAGCGAGGGGGCAGTGATATGGAGCAGGTGCTGTACCCCTCTCTGGGTGGAACATCCCACTCTCCCCATCCCACTTTTCCAGGGCGGGCAAACAGCCCCTGCTCCTCCTGTGCCGAGATCCCATCCCACGGGGCTGTGGAAGGAGCAGCAATAAAAGTGCATTGAAAGGAAAAACATCCCTATGTGCTCTGGGTGAGTGTTTGCTCCAGGGGCTGCTGTGTGGTGAGCCTGGAGCAGGGATCCTGCACCCACAGCACCCCTGGGACTCAGGTGGATGTGGGGGCTTTTGAGGCAGGACTGTGCTGCAGGAAAGGGGTGGTGCTGCATGCAGGTGGCTTTTGGGGACTGCCTGGAGGTGTTGCTGCCATGTCTGGGGCAGCCCCCCTCTCCCCCCTCTGCTGGGTGCACCAACACCTTGAGGTGTAAACCCCAGACTGCCTCAGAGGCGCTGGAAAAGGAAAAGACAGAGCCAAACCTTGTTCCCCTAAGTCTGGGGTGCTCTGGGAGAACCACCAGAATGAAGCAGGGGTGACAGTGGAAGTGCTGCTCGTCAGTCACAGCCCAGGGGACATCTGCCCTGAGCCACAGGCCTGGGGAGAGCCCCTCCCAGGCGTCCTGGGTCACACATCAGAGGTTTCCTGGTGGCACTGAGTTCCTGGAAGGCTTGCCACCTGCTGGAAAAGAAATGAGCCCCGGAAGCCCTTAGGCACAGAGAGCTTTGGGCACAGCAGGTTTCACAGGTGCCAGCCCTGTGCTTAACCCCAAGGATGGGTTTTGCAGAGCTTTACCACAAGCAAGTGCTGGTGATGCCGTGCTCGGGATGAGGTGAGGCCATGGGGTACCAGAAATGAGCACAGGGTCTTTTCCAGGCACCCCAGAAGGTTTTGTCCCTTTCTGCAACACCCAGTCCCTCTTCCACCCAAATTCCCCACCCAGTTTATAAGAAGGAGCTCCTGCCCCTCTCCTGTGGGCACCAGCAGTGGTCCCCACACCTGGGCTGGCTGTGGCTATAAGCCCCTAATCTCTGCTGTATCTCCCATCACAAACATCTCAGCTCAAGGCCTGGCACAGCTGTGCCCCGACCTTCAAAAGATAAAGCCATCTCAGGCTGAACATAGCACAAAACATTCAATTTTTATAGAGCCCTCTTATCTCTCAAAACTCAGAGCAATCCTGCCTTTTTATCACCGGGATGAGAGCCATCCTTTCTCCTTACCGTTAGGAATTGCTGCTGCTTGATTAAGTGGAGGGGATGATGTATTTGCCTGAACATTAAACTTTAACTGACCTCTCCTTCTCCTTAAGTATTGTGCTTTTTCCTGCTGGGAGGCCCCGGTCAGCCCTGGCTCCAGCCTGGCTGGGTCCCTTGGGATGCAGGGTGATGGAGCAGGAGTGACCTGGGGGCACGGCAGAGGCTGCAGCGGTGTGAGGCATCGTGTGGTTTGTGTGCATTTGAAGAAAGCTGCCCCCTGCAGCATCTGCTGGCCCTCGGGGGGCACGGACTGCAGGACTGGGCAGCTTGGAGCATCCCTGGAGAACCCATCTCCACTGCCTCATCCCACAGAGGAGGAGGGACCTGCTGGCCACTGTCTTTACCACCTTTTCCAGAGCCTCTGGATTCTCTGCCTCCCCATCAAGCACACGGCTCTAGGACCAATTCAATTTCTTAATCCCTTAAAAAAAGGGGAGCTACTCCCTGCTCTGAACAACCTTCCAACCTGCAGCATCTTTGTGTGAAAACACACAGCTGCCTTGGTGCTCTCGGCTGCTATAATTCCTGCATGGAGCAAATCATTTGGAGAGGCAGATCTGGATGATACAGGGAACAAAGCCCCACCTAAGCACCACATCAGCCTTCCCTGGGCCCCTGCCATCCAGGGCTGCCGGAGGATGGAGCAGAAAAACATCCCAAAAATGCCAAGAAGCTTTTGGGAGACATGAAGACAGCTGGGGATTTACAGGCCAGCACTCCGGGTTGGATGTGGGCGCCTTCTCCAGCATGCTGCCATCATGAGAAGGTTTAAGGACCTGATTTTACAGATGCCTAAATAAATACATGGAGCTAATATATCACAGTGCAGGGCATATTTATCTGCTTTGCAGGAGTGGGATGGAATTAGACGGCAGTGTCTCTCCCAAGGCCAGCCCCGCTGTAATTCATGCCCCGAGGCGACCAGCCGAGGGGAGGAGGAGGAATTCTGCAGGCAGCAATATTGATGGGCTACTCCCAGCAGCTTTGTTTTAATTAATTTCCAGAGTGCTTCTCGCAGTGGATCAGGCAGCTCCTTCAAAGCCTCTTTTCACCCATTGCTGCCCCTGCTCTGGTGTGGGGTCTGTGAGCCTGGAGACCCCCTGCTCCTTCAGCCCCCAGGCTTTTGGTTAAACAGTGCAGAAGCTGTAGCTGTTTTTAAACACAGGGGCTCCTCCAGGCCAAGAGAACTCTTTGATGGCGACAGTGTGGGCAGGTGTATTTGTTAGGGCTTTTCTCGTCCCCTTTTTATTGACTTTCTGCTTGTCCCTGCTGCCAGGGGTCAGTCGGGGCATTGGCTGGACTTTGCCAAAGCAGCTGGTTCGCAGGTGCTGACGCAGTGCCCTGTCCCTGAGATACGAGGGGTTTGAACGCTGGGTTTGCAGCCCAGTCGGGTGTGTGGTGGTGGGGCTGGAATGGAGCTGTGCCAGCTCCAAAGCTTTCCCTGAGTAAGCAGTTTGTCAACCTGAGCAGCATTTGCCCCGCGAGCAGCAAGGTGACAGCAGTAACAGCCAGCGCCGAGTTCGGGGTGACACGAAGGGACCTGTCCCCATCCAGGACACCATGGCAAGCGACACGGAGCCCTCCAACACCATCAAGCTGCTGCACCTGCTTTTCCTCTCCACCTCCTGGGGAATGCAGGTCTGGATGACCTTTGTGGCCGGTAGGTTGGGCTCTGTGTGTGCTCCCTGCCCGGGGGGAGGCCCAGGGGAGGGGGCTTTGCCCCAGGACTTACCTGCTCTCCCCTCGCAGGGTTTGTGATGAGCAGGCACCTCCCTCGCCACACCTTCGGCTCCATCCAGCGCCAGCTCTTCCCCTACTACTTCCACATCAGCTCCACGTGTGCCTTCCTCAACCTGACCCTGTTTGCCATGTCCCACCGCAGCGAGCGGCTCGGCGAGGAGCACAGGAGCCAGGTAGCCTCCCCCTTTTCAAACACAGCCCAAACCCTTTCCTCTGCTCCACCAGGGCTGGCTTGCAAGCCATGGAGATCCACGCAGGGCTCTCAGCACCTGAATTGTAGCGAGCCAGAAGGGCTGGGGGAGAAATCGAACCCAGCAGCTGTGTGAGATGCTCACGGCAGCCTTTGCTCCCCCGCAGATCATCGTCTTCTTGGTCTGCATCGCCGCTTCCGTGCTGAACACGCAGTGGTTCGGACAGGTCACCTCCGACATGGTGGCCGAGCTGCACCTCGTGGAGCGCAGCCACGGCCTGGGCCAGGAGCTGGGGCTGGTGGCCAGCGAGCCCCGCAGGCAGCTCTGCGCCTCCAACCCCGGCTACGGGCGGCTGGCCCGGCGCTTCGCCCTCTACCACGCTCTGTCCTCCCTCTGCAACCTCTGCTGCATCGTGTGCAACGGGCTGAGCCTGTACCAGCTGGCTGCCCACCTCTCTGCCCTCTGAGGGCACCACACGGCCAGAGCTCACACCCTGCTCCCTTGCTGTAAAGCAACCCTGAGCTTGGACATTAAACTGCGGCATCCACGGGTGGAGATACTCTCGCTGTATTTGTGCACGGTGCGGGACTTTAGAAATAGTGAGATGGAAATGTTTTCTCTGGAGCTGTCTGCAGCCAGCCTCCATGATCGAAGCAGGAGTGGTTTATGGCTGAACAGCTTTCTAATGCCCCGTGCATTAGCTGTGTCTAAAGCTGCAGTGTATTCCTGCAGTCGCAGAGAGACTGCAGAAGAGAAAGAAATGAGAATTATTTCTAATTAAAAGCCAAAAGCTAACACAGAAGCGTAGAAGACCCTGTATCTTGGCTCTACCAGTTAATGTAATGGATAAGGTGGTTATGTTGGGGTTTACAATCAGTGTCCATCATTCTCTTGCATTTCACGAGGTGAGAAAAAAACGTTGTCTCATCCATCAGGCAGAAGTCATCTAGTTAAAACAGCAACGTTTATTGCAGCTTCTGTGGCACAATCAGAAGGTATCAAAAGGGTCAGTCAAACACTGCTCCAAACAAAGAGCTCTGCCGTTCCCTGGCCAGCAGCAGAGCCCAGCAGAGACAAAAAAGAAGCTGCTGAGTTCCAGGCATGAACCTGACTGCATCCACCCCACTGCAAGAGGCAGGTATCACCCCAGGCCACTGCTGTTAAACCCCAGCAACGACAGCCCACCTCCGAGGAAATCTGTGATTCTTCTCAGGTAAGGAAACACATTCCCAGCTGCTGTTACTGCAGCCACAGCCAGTGTTTGGCACTGCTTCAGGTTTATTTCAAAACCACATGCAGCCTATCATAGAGGAGACCTTCTGCAAGCCAGCTGGGTTTCTTTCTAAACAAATAATCCCTCTTGTTAGCCCTTCCTTCTCCTATGCTGCCTCCCTGGAAGTTTCCCTGTGTGCCAAGATTATTTTCCTCCCCTGAGGAGCGCAAGGTATTTTTGTTCAAGCAGAAATTTGCAGCCTGGATCTGGGCTAACAAACAGCAGCCTTCCTGCACAGGATTCCTTGTTTCATTCTTGCTCATTACAGTCGATGCACCTTCTTGCCAGAGAAGTATTTCTTAGAGAAAGGAGAACGCTTGGCAAATACCAAAACTGTCGGGGTCCCAGCCTTTACAAAATACCTGCAAAGATTAAAAGGAGTCTTTGGCTTCCTTGCAGCTGGCCCAGTGTCCTGCAAAACAAGTGACTTCTGCCCAGCTCCATAAAGACTGACCTCCCGAAGGCTGGTGAGGAGCTTTTGTGCTGGTTAGCAGAGCCCCTTGGAGCTGGGGCTAAGCACATCTGAGGAGCAGTGTTTTATGAATCAGCTCATCTCCCAACAGCTTCTTTCAATTAAAGCAGCTGTTATTCTCCCTCTGGAAGCAGGGTTCTTTTACAACTGCCCTTACAGCCTGCAGTCTGAGGGCTGAGGGACACTGGTGAGTTTTATGGAGTGACGGAGATCCCGCTCCCACCGGGGCAGACCGAGCCCCCCACGCTGTGCAGCAGCTCCAGCCAGCAATGAGACGGTGCAACTCAACAGCACAGGCTGTACAGCAACTTTCTGGCTTCCCAAACAGCAAATTCTTCTCTCTCAATAACAGCACAACACTTCAAAGGCAGTTTCAGAGGGGAACAGTGCTGCGTGCTGTGCCAGGGGCTGCTCACGCAGCAGCGTGAACAGCGAGAGCATTGTTAACCTTCAACATGCTCTTTATAGGCTGCTGCCTTTTTAAAAAAAATTTATTAAAGTAGTACTGTGTAGATGGGATCTGGAATAGCCCTTCTCTGCTGCTCAGCTGTGTCCAGCTCCCTTTCCCATCTCCATCCAGTCCCAGAAAGAGTTGTTCATTTTTTGGGGGGAAACATATGTAAGTTGCTAAAATCCAGGCACAAAATCCATGCAGCTTTATACCTTCAAGAGGTGGGACTATTAAGTCAGAGTTAGGACTGGTTAAGAACAAACTGGACTTAAAGCTCATACTTTTTGCATTTTTCCCCCTGGACATGGTCAGCTACAGCCTCACCTTTCGTGCTGCAGCGCTTGTAGCAACGTTTGTTCAGGGTTCACCTCATACATTTCTTCTCTTTCTTCATCTTCAAAATAGAGCTGGAAAAAAAATTGGGGGGCTATTAAATGCCTAAAGTACATAAAGGAAAAAAATAAGCTGCTGAGAGCCCAGCAACAGCACACCATTATCAGCTGGGGGTTTATCAAACCTCTGTGCCTTGACCTGACTGTCAGATGCAAAATTCAATGATGTAGAAATCTGTGTGAATTCCAAGTTTTCCCTGTATAAACCAGCTTAGGCCCTCCTGGCAGTGGCAGCGGGAAGGCAAAATACACTGGCTGGTCCCATGCAGGATTGTTATGAGATAAACTGAGTGGGTTTAGAGGTATTTGAACAAAACAGAGTTGATTTAAGAGATTAAAACCCAGCAATGGTGCCTTAGACTGTAAATACACAAAGGTTTTAACCTGGAAAAGCACACAGCCACTGTCCTTTTGGACCTGTCTGCTCACTGTACACAGGGTTGTGCTGCTGCCTGGCACAGATGACACTCAAGTGGAAAATGAAAAATAAACATTCATATCCTTCAATGTACAATTTCAGAAAAATTCTCAAAACCTGCTGAACCAACTCACAACCCACCTTTGCTAAAGTGTTAATAGAGGTATATTATCATGATGTGATTATGTGCTGAAGTAACTCCACTTAGTTCTGAAAATAAACTATTTTTTAAATAATATTTTCTTATTTGTACTGAACAACTCCATGATGCAATTAAAAAACCCAGGCAGCCTATCAGCTTGATGGTCTAAATCATAATTACTGTTACAAAGATGGAATCTAAGCACTATCTATAAATACCTTCTGTCAAATACAACATAAGTGGAAAACAACTTCCATTTTCCTAAGTGAGTTCTGTCAGCACATGTGGACAATGTTTGAGTTTATAAGTGAGGGTAGCTCTCTCGTTTCACATCTGTGTATGGTAAACAGATGCCAACACTTTCATACCCTCAAAGCTGTGCACTTTCTCACTCCAGAAACAAAAAAACCACAACACAACAACTCTGAAATCGAACGAAAGTCAAACTTCTCACCTCAACATTGTTGGGAAGGTATTTTTTTTCTAAATCCCAAGGAGGTAACTCAGCAAACATCACCATTAAATGATCAATAAACCTAAAAGCCAAAACACACTTGGTGAGCTTAGACACAGTGCTCAGCTTCAATAACTTGTACCCTTACATTTGAATGATGGCAAAAATACATTAGCAAATTAAACAACAGACTTGAAAGTAAGTTTAGATCACTAATAGTTCCTTCCCTTCAAACTCATCACTTTCCCAATGAATCCAAGACCCTGTTGTAACTCAGGTTATTTGCTTCAAACTCGAGCAGTGCAACAACAAATTATTTTTAACTTTACATTTTCACACTGGAAAAGATGTCAAAATAAACCACCCTGCATTTTGTCTAAAATGGATTTTCCTTCGACACGGTCCCATGCTTCACCAGATCGGAGTATTGAGAATATGTTTGTGTGTCAAAGGCTTCTTTATTTTGGTGCTTGAGGAGCGTTAGAGGCCAGTTTGTTCTAAAAATCTGTTTCCACTTCCTTTAGTCACAAAAAGCCACAGTGAACACTACCACATAAGTACTACAACTTTACTAACCTGCTTGCACTGTACTTTTGTAATTTAACATATTAATAGATCGGAGGAACATGTCTACCAACAAGCAAAAAGTTACAAATTCCAAGTTTTCTTAACACTGCAAGATCAGAAAATGAGGGTAACATCAAGGAGAACAGAATTCCCAGCTTGCCAGTCACTTCCTTAGAGTCTGAAAAATCTGCAGCACTTCAGTCAGATCTGCTGAAAGCCCTAAGGAGAACTTTGGGGTCACTGCTGGTTACGAGAGGTCCCCTTTGGAAGCTTTTTGTAATCTTTAGGTTTAATCTTTTTTTCTGAGACAGCATATTTGGAGAGCTTTGAAAAGAGCACCTTAATGAATCTCTAAAATCCACACGTGTGGATGGGTCATAAGTCACAGGCCACTAATTAATTACTGGTCTGAGCTTGCACTGCAAGCCCCTTTAGTCACCCTGGCTACATGTGTTTGTCTGCACTATAAATTTATGTAAATCACAGAATAATTCAGGTTGGAGAGGACCTCAGGAGGTCATCTAGTGCAGCCTCCTGCTCGAAAGCAGGGCCAGCTGTGTGATTAGAAATCTGGAACTGCTTCACCAGCATGGCAGTGTTTCGCTTGCTGCCCGTTCTCATTTGCTCAAATGCCTCCTTTATGCAAGAATGCTGCTGGCAGTGCATTTACCTGGAATTCTCATGGAAAGCCACAGTGAAATCTGTCTGCTCGTGCTCAGGGTACAGGAAGAGGACAGGCCAGTTCAGGTTGCCATCAGCATCTAAGTGCACCTTTGCCCCTGTGGCACTGTCAGAATGGAACCCATCTAAGGATATCTCAGCCAGGCCATCTGACACGTCCTCTTCTTCATCTGAAGGCTCAAGAGCCAGCTTGATATTTCTTTCCTGGAGGGGAGAAAGCAGAAAAACAAAAACCAATCAAATACCAGATATGGTGGGGAGAATGAGCTGCAATAGCTGTTACCTGAAATACAGAAACCTGGGAGCTGGGGCTAGAGCAATGCAGACAAGGAGAATCATGGTTTTAACTCAGTTTTTTGGCTGTAACCCTCAAAAGCCAACGTATGAGAACAAACTTTGAGAGACAAACAGGAGAGCTCTTAAAAAAACCCCAAACCACACAGAAACATCCCCTCTCAGTGACTCACCTTTATTGCTGCAAGCAAAATTTCCTTTTGACACTTCTCCTTCCTCTCCATCACCTTTGCTTTCCTCGCATCCCGCTCCTGAGTTCGCTACAGGTAAGAAAAGGTTGCACCACAGTCACGCACAGCAAGTCAGTGCCCATCACTGCTCCTCCCTGACCACGGGTGGAGAAATCAGTTTGGATCCCCTCCAGGGAAGGTCCCCTCCAGCTCCTTCCCCTGCACATCTCAACACTCAGAACCACCCCTCAGTCCTGTCTGGGGACAGCACACGACACAAAAACCTGCATGGAGCCCTCTTCCACCAAGCATCCCAAAGACAAGCACTGTAGACACCGGGCTGCCTTAATATTTACCTTTAATTTGTCAGCTTTAGCTCTCATTTCCACAAGCTTTTTCTCTTTTGAGTCTATCTGCAAGCCTTCCTCACACCATGCTATTGCTTCTGAGAAATTCTTTAACTCCATGTGACAGAGAGCTCCTGGAAGGATTAATATTGTAAGTTTCTAGTGCTGGAGTCAGTGTACAACCACTAAACAAAGTGATCATTATAAAGACAGTGTTTGGCCTGGTGCTTTTGCACTAAACCTTTTTCTCTTGTGTGATCATGTTCAGTCACAGACTTCCAGCAGGTCGGCTGAGAAAAAAATCTAAAATATTTCATCAGTTCTTGTATCATTTAGTCACAGAAATCAGCAGAATAATGCTAGAAGTGTCTGTTACAAACCAAATTTTATAGTTGTAATAAACATTTCAGTATTTGTCTTGTTAGGAAAAAAAAAGGGGGATTTCTATGGAGTGGGAAAAAAGAACAGACCCCAAGAAACAATACTGTGGAAAACAGGAAAAATTATGCTGTACTCTACAGAAGCAGGTCCAATGCCTCTGATAGATCCAGGAGATGAAAAACAAAAGGATATTTTGATTGAAAATGCAAAGCAAGAGGCAGAGCTCTGTTTTGGGCAGAAACAGCAACAACAAAACAAGTGATGTCTTCCAGTAACTGCTTTACCTTTCTGAAATGAATTCTATCCAGAAACAAGTGAGATGCCCACTCACAGTAATTTAAGGTTTATAAATACAATTATTAAACACACAGAAACATGCCAGGAAACAAAGCAACATGCAACAACAGCCTGTTTCAGGGTGTTATTGTAACAAAAACAGCACAATCAGTAAAGTTAACACAAGTCAAGTGTTTGGGAAGGATGTCCCTTGCGCTCCATGCAGCAACACGAGCTTTAACTCTCACCTCTTATAATGGCTTTGAGATGGGTGGGCTTCAGCTTTTTGGCTTGGATAGCATCATTGAGAGCAGAACGGTAATTACCTGTAAAGCAAGTAAAAGTGCTCAGAACCTTTCACTTGTATTTAAAATCCAACCAGATACCAAGATGACAAAATAATTTATGCAGAGACCCTATGCTGCACCCTTTCAGTACTTACAGAGGGCTTACAAGAAACATAAGAACAAACTTTATAGCAGAGCCTGCTGTGACAGGACAAGACGTAATGGTTTTAAACTAAATGAGGGTAGACTTACACTAGATATAAGGAAGAAATTTTTTACAATGACAGTGGTGAGGCACTGGCAGAAGTTGACCAGAGAGGTGGCAGGAGCCCCATCCCTGGAAACCTTCAAGGCCAGGTTGGACAGGGCTCTGAACAAACTTGTCTAGCTGAAGATGTTGATGCTCACTGCAGAGGGATTGGATCAGATGGCCTTTAAAGGTCGCTACCAACCCAAACTATTCTATGATTCTAAAAACCACTGGCTGTGCCCTTTCCGGGAGCCAAGGCTCGAGGAACAGGTAACAGCTGGAAGGAACAGAGCACAAACCCTGCACTCAGGCATGGGCTGAAGTGAGCCAGCTCTCCAGGGCTCAAGGAGTGCCTTTCTCACGGATAAGCTACTTACTCTGCCATATCACAAACCCAAACCAAACAAAAAGAAAACCCCAAATGGGGAGCAAAAGCAGCTCTGGAGCGTCGGGCCGAGCTCCCAGGCAGTCGGAAGCCCCTTACCCAAGTGGAAATGTGCAGCCCCCCGGTTCGTGAGCAGCACCGCGTCCAGCTCGGCGTCCCCGCTCCTCCTCCGCAGCCCCTCCGAGTAGGCGGCCACCGCTCTCCCGTAGTCCTTCTCCTTGAAGTACTCGTTCCCTTCGTTCTTGTACATCCTGGCCAGCTCTGCGGGGATGCGGCGCGGTCAGGGTGGGAGCGGGGATGCCCCGAGCCCATCCCGGCCCGGTGCGCACCTGCGGGGCTCCGCTCCTCGTCGAACAGCAGCGACTGCAGGCACGCGAGCTCCGGCTGCCGCGCCGCGTCGATCTCGGCCGGGCAGCTCTTCATGAACATGGGGATGGCCTCCAGCTCCTGCGGACGGACACACGGACACGCACACAGCGCCCTGAGCTCGGCCCGCCCGGCCCCGCGCCCGGCCCCGCCACCTCACCTGCTCCCACGTGTCGGGGTGCAGCGCTCCCCGGTACCGCGCCGGCCCCGGGGCTCCGGCCACGCCGTCCCGCTCGGCCTCCGCCATGCTCCGGCTGCTCCTCCTTCTGCTGCCACCCGGCCCCGCCTGCGACCGCCCCCACGGCATCAGGCCCGGCCCCGCTCCTTCCGATGGGCTTCGGCATCCCATCGGCAGCGGAGTCCCACAGGCCCCGGCATCAATCCCGGCCCCGCTCCTTCCCATCGGCACCGGCA
>VZTX01026614.1:0-14908 GCA_013400915.1 Pardalotus punctatus | reverse complement strand
CGGGAGGGAGGAGTGGCTGCAGCGGGGGCGGTTCGGTGGCACCGGGACAGGGACAGGGACATGGACAGGGAGCGGCGGCAGGGCTGGCACAGGACCGGCACCAGGATTAGGGCATCCCTTACTAATTAACAAGGGATTGGAAAACAGTGGTGTCTGCAGGAGGCGCCACGGTCTCAGGGGAGGCACATTGCTCTGGTCAATGATCTGCTCAAAGCACCCGATGGCAAATGTTTTCTGTTTGTCCCTGAGGAGCTGCAGTTTGGGAATGGCATCACTCAGGTCAAGCTCCACAGCTTGGCCCAGGAGTTTCATCTACCAGTTCTTGCACAGTGTCTGCCCTCATGTATTAGTAAAATTCAAAAAATAGAGGCAGGACAGGACAAAATAGGTCCTTGAAAGCAATGAGTCCATCTGTTTCCTCTTCCAGGCTCAGTCTTGAGGGAGGCATGTCCCAAGTGTTTAGGGGCAGAACTACTTGGAGGGTGCCCGAAGGAGGGCTGAGAGATGAAAAGCTTTTTTCTTACCTCATTCCAGCTTTCTCCAGTCCAGGCAGACAGATATCACCTGGCACCCAGTGACCACCTCCACACTGCACTTTTCAGCCTCCTCCCTCAGCTCAGAGGGACTTAAACATCTCTGAGAGCAATTGTGAGCACATAGTAAAGTACTCCACTAAAGGAGGAGATATCACTTCAATGAAGAGTTAAATAATCCTGTTTAAATATAGGGAAGTAAGAATGAATCCTAATTTTGTTTAAAAATGGGATTTGAAGAAATCTTCATGATTCCTTTATAATGGGTTTGAAGAAATCTTCACGATTCTTCTGTAAAGGGAACTCCTCGTGCACTCCTGTTTACAGAGGGCTGGAAATGCACAAAAGCAAGGGATTAAAGAGCACATCTTTGATGCTCCAGGTTATTTAGAAGCATTAAAGTAATTTAACAGCCAGTTCTCCAAGGTGACTCAACGTCCTGTGTGCCTGGAGGGACCTGTGGGAGTCCCTCAGCAGCTCAGTGCTAGAGCTGAGATCTGGCCCAGGTTTCATGGCTGCCACTTTTCTTCCAGACTAACCTTCACTGGTTTTGTCAGGCAATTACTTCTCCCTGTGTGTTTGCCACCATAATTAGACAAGTTAATATGGTACAAGTTAATAACAAGACAATTAGACAAACTGCAAATGCTGTTTGGGAGAGATGCTGTGGCTGTCTCCAAGGCTGGAGGAGGATCAGGATGTATCCCTGTGGGAAGGGAATGTGCTCACACCTTGGACACCCAGGTGCTGCTGTGTGTTGCAGAATCCTTTGGGCCTCCCCTGCTTGCCCAGGAATTGTGAAATTTTCACAAGGCAGTTCAGGACGGGAGGGCTGTCTCCATTTCTATTGTTGGAGCCAGAGAAGTGAAACACATTTCCATCAGTGACTTATTACCTGCTGTGCTGATCAAAGGGACAAAGCCATCTTGGATTGATTCGCTGGGGCAGTACTTTAACCAGGAGGGTTTAAGGCTACACAGGAGATGTGGTCTGTGGGGAAAGCTGATCTCTTATTAAATCAGCAGACAGGACTGAATGTGGGGCTCAGCTCAGGGGTTATGTGCCTGAAAGCCTGTCTGTGCTCCTTATTTTTTCCAGCTGTGCTGGGGGAACCTAATAAAGGTTTTGCTGTCTCTGCAGCCTTTCACCAAACTGCTCCCCCGCTGCTTTGCTGGGGCTGATTTATGGCATCGGGGCCAAGTGCATGGCCTGAGAGGGGTGTGCCCTGCATGAGGTGAGACTGAGGGGCTCAGCTCCTGTCTGGGGCCTCCCTCTTTGCCCCGAGGGATTTCCGGGAGGAAAAATGCTGAGGATGGGGAGAAGATAAATGAAAGACCAAGCAGGCAATAGCAGCTGCCTTGAATCAGTCCCTGGCACAGCACCAAAGCGATCAAGGGGTCAGTGTGAGAGTAGCCACGGTCCTGGATCCCCACTGGGGTCGTGGAAAATGGTTCTTCCCGTTCCAGCAGCATCCCCAGGTAGCACGAGGAGAGGGCTGGGGTGGAGAAGCCAAGGCAGGTGAGAGAGAGCTCACACGTGTGGTCAAACCTCTCTCCATCCTGCAGAGGATTTGGAGTTTGGGTTTGAGGGTGGCACAGAGTGGTGGCACATCCCATCCACCGCTGGACCTGCTCTTATACAGCTTGTAGGGTCTGTGACCCCACAGTGCTGGCTCACACAGCCAGCTCATTAATTTGATCCCCTCCAGTGATGTTACTGTAACTGCACAACTGCAGGACAATGTTTTTATGCCCAGTGGAGTGGTGGCTACAGGTCCTGTCTGATTTGCCCCTTGGGGAGTTGCTGGGGGATATAAAATTACTGCACACCCCCTGCACCCTGGCCGTTACCCAAGGTGCAGGTGCTCCCTCCCAGGTAACCCTTGGGTGCTTTCAGACAGCTCCTCCTGAGCAGACAACGCTTTCTCTTTCCCTGCCATGTTGCTGCTGTTTTCCAGCCCATCTGCACACAGGAGGGGACATTCCCTGGGGAACAGGGATGCCGGGTGCCACGGTGATGGTTGCCATGGCAAGGGCTGCCACCATCCCCGTGGTCCTTGGGGACCAGAGCTGTCAGCATGTGGCTGCAGGCAGTCCTGGGGACATGGGCAGCCAGATGAGAGCTGCATGTGTGGGGAGGGCTGTATTTAGTGATGTAGCTCCTCATCTCCTGGATTGTTTGTGCCTGCTGGGAAGCAGCTTCTTGCACAGGGACTTCTTGCCCTGGTTCAGGACACCCAGCTCAAGCTGGGAGCACCCTGGGGTGGAAGCATGGAATGTGGGTACTGAACACCCACCACGGAGCACATGCTGCCCGCAGGCAGGTGAGGCTGGCAGGAGCTCAGCAGTGACCACGTTACCTCTGCCTGCATCCTCAGGCCTTTGCCCTTTTCAAGGGATGCTTGGACAACTCTTCCATTAGTTTTGCTCTGTTTCACCTGCAAGCCAAGTGGATGCACTTCATGGATGAGGGCAGCTGGGTTTGAGTCCTTTTAGGTGCCAGGAGCTCCTTGTATCCTCAAAAAAAGTCATACTCTGCTGCTTAAAAGCCAGTTTTTCCTCTAGCAGCATCAGCAGCACATTGCAGAGCCAGTGCTGGTAGGATCCCTTCCCTTAGTACCCATTCCTGGAGCTGTATTCATCTTGGCAGGTTCCCCACGGAGAACCAGAACAAAGCCTAAAGGGCTATAAGCAGACAGGGAAAGCTTTAGTCTGAAATAGTCCACCTTGCCTAGGGATGAACAGCAGAAATCCACATGGCTTCTCTCCTTTATCCAGCTGAGTGAGGAACAGGCAGCTTGAAAGAGGTCAAGACATCTTTGTAATTGGTGGGGAACTTTCAGATTACACTTGAGTGGGGAGGTTGTGACATGGCTGCCCTTCACTGCGGCTGGCAGTAGGTGACTGGTGAGCGTGCTCAAGCTTGCCGAGATAATCAACTCTTTATGACCTGCTGTGGCCAGAACTGCTCCTGGAGGAGACTGGCTGGGCTCTCACTGCTTGCTGTGGCCTCTCCTCCCTCCCCTGCACTGTGGGCTCCCTTTGGTTGAGGTGTGTCACCAGTTGTATCACTTGCTGAGGTGAGCGGCTCTGGTGATGGCACAACCAGCCTGGTGCATGGGGTGTTTCCCAAATTGGGGGAACCTCAGGAGGAGCCAGGAGCTGCCAGGAGCCTGCAATTCACATGACAGTGGCTGATGGGACCTGGGCAGGCCGAGGAGCAAAACACAAGAGAAAGTGCTGGAATAGCACCACGCCTTCTCTGGGATAGATAGAGGGGACTGGAAGCACAACAGAGAGGGTTCTCTGTCTCTCTCTGCCTCACTGAACATGGTGACTTAAAGGAAGGAGGCAATGACACTGCAATTGAGCAGTAATTAACTACTTTCAGCTTGGACTTTATAGAAGTTACATACTCAGAAGAGGATTGCAGGTCCTGCACATCCTCCCAAGGAAGGTGTGCACACATGGTTCACTCGGGTTAAATACACCCTTTCAAACACTGCTATGACTTACAGGAGTTGCACATACCTGTTATGGGTGGTGGTACCACACCTGAGTAGCCCCAGGTCCACCACTACAACTCCATAGAGAACTGGGTCTGAAAAAGTGCTACCATAGCAAAGCAGAGCAGGGAACAAAAATCTGGAGGAAATGAAGAGAGTGAGATGAGCAGAAAATGTCAGTAGCAACAAAGGCTGGCCATAAAAATGTACTGGAAGCATGCTGGTTCTCCTAGAGTTAAGTTTTATCAGGTCTTGTACAAGTGTTTAGACCAGACAGGAATAATTAAATCTAGGTGTAATTACATGTTAGTTGTGGCTGATTAAGTATGCTAATTAATCTGCAATTATCATTTGGTGGGGGGAGATAATGGAACACAGGTAAAACTGCAGCGATTTAAGGAAATCCTGACTATTGTTCTGAAGGAGAAGGTCTCTGAAGGGAAATGCCTGAGCAGTGATGTGGGTGAGGGAGGGTACAGAAATGCTGCTGGGGCAACAAAGGAGGGTTGTGAAATGCAGCCGAAGCCAAGGCCAGCACAGAATGTGATTACAGCAATGCAGGGCTTTGGCACCTGAACTGCAGCTTCAGCAGGGCTCAGGCACTTGGCAGCCTGGCTTTCAGGAGAGAGCCTGGGAGCTTCTCCCTGGGAAAAAAGAGTTGGGAGAAAGTGTATCAGCTGTGATCCGGGGAGAGGGGGGGCAGGAACACCTCCCACTGAGCCTACAGAGCTGCCACGAAGGCATTTATCAAGGAGACAGGAGAGGTGGGTGTGAAAATCCTCAGGATGAAGAGTGCACTGAGTCTTCACTCACTTTTGGCTGCTCATTCAAGGCAGAGATTACACTTATTAGCATGAAATGAGAAGAATGAAGCAACTACCCGTGTCAATGGGTAGCGCCAAAATCCAAAATGGGGCTTTGTCTTCTTTGGAAAAAAATGTCACAGGGAAAGAATGAGGCAGGGGAGGTAAAAAATCAGGATAATTGGCATCATGAGGCTACGTGGAGCTAGTGGGGCATAACTGATGGGTTAAAGGCTCAGCTATGAGGTGCTTCTTTTATTGCAGGTGTGTCTTGGGCCAAAGATAAGCGAAAGCTCACAGACTTCAAAGACATTCCTACAAACGTCACCTCCCACCACCCCCTCACAACGCCTTGGGTCTCTTACCCAGACTTTTCTCAGTAATTGCTGACCATGTGGAACGACACAAGAAGCACGAGAGAAATGATAAACAGCTGTTGAAAAGCAAGTAATCACTCATCAGAAGACACCCCTTGGAACAGTATGCTGGCCAGAGCTTTATTTTCAACAGCTCATACAACCAAAAATCAAGAGCAACAGCAATTATGTGTGTGCATGTGTGTGACTGATACAGTGCAGTACCCAATCACGGCATACAAAGTTTGCCAATAAATTAAGGAGTGAAAAAAACAAACACAGTGCATACCTAAAGATCATCAGTACATAAGTGAAACACAGCCTAAGTAGAAGTATTTGCATATCCTCTAGCTGTTTTAACATTGCCCTTTCAAAGCTAACCAAACCATTCTTGCTCTGTGCAGACTATCATACAAGGACTGGGCTAAATTGTAGCTTCACCCCAGGGACAACTCCTTGTAGGGGCAGGAAGGCAGGTCACACCCTGAGAATCAACACTTGCCTTCCTGTGTACCCTGGTGCAGCCAGGAGGCGTGGCAGACACTCCTGGATCACTGACACAGCTCCGCGGCTCGGGCAGCACTGAGGACACTCTGCACTGGCTGTGTCTCCCCATGGAATGCTGCCCCTGTGCAGGATTTGAGGGGGTACCTTACTTGCACACCGTGTGCATCACTGAGTTACTGCCCAAGCTTATTCCTGCTACTGCTTTATCATTGGTTTCATCTGGACCTTAAACATCCATCTATCAATAAATAAAATCATTGGTTTAGCATGCATAATAAAATTACACCTCCCACTGGTAACTGTTTGAGAAGTTCTCCATGTTACCCCTTACACAAGCCTCAAGAAAATAACTTTCTTTTCCCTCAAGCTCAGTAAGGTTTCAAGTAACAATCATCAGTACTGCTTGGACAAGACACAGGCTTGGTTTGGAACCCTGATTCTGGCTACAGGGTCAAAACATTTCCACACTTCTACACTCAACTGTATCAAGTCCATGACTGTGCCATTTTCACCTGCGAGCAGCAGAAGAGGGAACTAACAGTACTTGCTGTTATTTCCTCTCCAGGTGACTGAAACAGTCCTTTTACAAAGCCTATCAACCCAACCCAACCCAGCTAAAATGAAAAGCAAAAATGCCACTCGAGTCAGAACCAAAGCCTGTGTGTATATCAAGGTTCACATCAAGAGTTCTTATCCACAGCCACTTGCTCTAACAAACGTCCTATAAACACAGCCTTGACTTCCTTCTCCTACTGGCCAGGACAGAACAGTCTGAGATAAGCCGTATCTTCCTCCAACTGAGTACTTATAAGGCACTAAAATTAAGCCACAACCAAAAAACCCCAAAAAACACAAACCCAAAAGAAACTCAAATAAACTGACCCACAAGGAAATTAAAATTTGGCTATATGAAATAGCAGCAATTTTTTTTTCAGTGGTCTACAAAGCCAGAACATTGATACTTTGGGGCAAAAAACCAATGCACTGTTGGCCAACTACAAAATACCTAAAAACCTACATCCATTTGCACTTCATAATCAAAATCAGTACAAATCTGATAGGCACAAGTAAAAAGCATCTTCTTCACACCTCAATGCTCAGTTTTCCAACAGAAGCCACGGCTGGGGAGCTCAGCTGCCGTGCAGGACAACCCGAGCAGCACAGCACCACCACCACACAGCCACAGAATGATGAAATGTGGATGAGCCACTGCAGAGCTGCTCCACAGGATACTGACTGGAGGCAAATGTTTTTAACAACATGATTAATTAGACAATGTGTTCAGCTTTGGCACCTATTTCTGAGCCCTCCCCCCCGTTTTCAAAAGTAATGTTAAATATAGCTATGGTACACAGCTGCCGTAACTCCAGTGTCTTCATCCATTCCCATTATTTTTCTTCTGCTTGGAAATAGGTGAATTCACCTATGTCACTACATTAGATACAAAGGCTAGCACTTCAGATTTCTTAAAAACAATCACTCTGAGTTTGGAAAACTGGTTTTAAAACATACGAAGAAATACTAAACATAAATGTGTAAAGCAGGAATTCATACCTTTAAACATCAACAAGAATGAGCTTATTTGGAGAGCAATAAAGCTTTTTTTTTTTTTTTAAAGGATATACTGACTAGCTATAGGTAAATTCCTCTTTCCCTGATTGCTTGGTGAGCTCCGTCAGGCTCAGTGCCTTGCAGCTTTGCAGATTTTGTCATACACTTCTGGAAAGGCATCCTTGCAATTCATCTGCTCCCTCAGCTTGTGGTACAACGAGCCATCAAACATATCCCAGAACTCCTCACGGGTCATGTAACAATCTGCATACAGCATCTGGAAACTGGAGAGAAGGGAAAAAGAAGAGACAGAGATTCAATATTAATTGAGCCACGAGATTTGATATAGAATATTAAATAAATAAAAAAAACCTCAGTGCAGGTTATGAATAGCAAATATTTAACAAAACAAAACCATAAAAAATGTTTTTTAAAAACAAGCAAGCACAATTGCTCACATGAATTATGCTGGCACACTCAGCCAATTATGTTTTGTGGATTTAGTATTTTTTTTCTGCATGTTTTCTTAGGATTCATGGGGGAATCATAGAGTCTCATATTTGCCCGCATTACAAAATCCATTCAGGACAGATATAACAATACATCCTTTGACTTTTTCATTTCTTTGGACATTGAGAATAGAACTAGGAAGGCAAGACACCACCAAATGAGGCTAGGCCAAGAAGATAAATTCATAGGGTAAACAAAGCATGGTGTAACAAAGGTCCATTTACAAATTAAATCCTTCTTTAGCTGTGGACTCTTCCTCACTTCCATACTGTGCTCTCTAAACTGCAGCTACCATCAGAGTACAGCAGCAAAACACAACCTAACATAAAAGCTCTATTGTTTTGTGTGATTACGAAACTGGAACATTAAGCATTTATCCATTGTTCGTTTCCCAGTCACAGGTAGAAAACAGACCAAACTTTGCCAGTACAGAGATTTAAATTAAATGCTTAATGAAAAAAAAGCTTAAAATTAACTTTGGGTAGCTTTGTTCTCTGGCAAATCACTTCTTGCAGCTCAAAGTCATTTGCAGTCCCTAAATCATCTCGAAGCAGCCCCGCCATTATGGCTCAGCCACATGGGACATGATCACTGTTAGACTGAGAAGTAGGTCAAAATAGAAATGGGGATAAATTATACTGATGGTGTAAAAATACCGTGTAGTTGCTTTTTGTTCCTGAGAAACCAGCCTGTGGCAGCTTCTCCACTGACACTACTCCAGCAAATTAGGCTGGCTCGAGTCCGTGACAGATGGTGGGCACATGCCTCACGCCCACTGTGGTCCTGCGTAATAAGAACTGAGGCAGGGAAAAGGAAGCTCTGGAACACAAGTTTTGAGGGAGGACAGAATGCCACCAGCACACAGGGACTGACTGCAGGGACAGCCAAGGCTGGCCCCCTGGGCAAGGACATCCTGGTGCAAGGACAGGGCAGAGCTGCCGCGTGATGCTGCAAGGACTGCAGGGAGAACAGTCCCAAGGGCAGGCAGGGAAGCTGTCCAAACTTTTGGGATTCCTGAATGATGTATTCCAAGGCTGTATTTTGTAGCAGTAGACTCCCAGAGCAGACTGGAGCTAAAAGGTGACCTGAAGTCACCCAGCTCCCAACTACACTGCAAGAACTTCAGCCAGTGTGTCCTTTTGTTTGGTTGGTTTTGCAATCAAATAATAAAGTGAAATCATATTTAAAACTCACCAAAATTAGAAATTTAAATTAGTTTTCAATTATTGTGGTTGTTAAAATGGTAATATTAAATATTCAAGTTCTGTGGGATTAAATAACTATGATTAAACCACATGGGTGTAAATTATATGACATTATCACTATTCTGAGAAGTAGGGTTCTGTATTCTGTGAGCAGTAGTGTCCTTACCCATGCACACTTCTTACAAACTTTTCCATTTGCCTCATTGAAGCCCTGGCTTCAAATTGTTTCCTTTTGGGCTCTCCATAAGCTCCTATATCCACGTAGAGTTCGGCTTCATTTCCTTTGGGATGGACCATACCAGGATTGTTGGGCAATATGAATGGACATAACCAAAGAGGGTACACCTGCAGGGGCAGGAAAACACTTTATCGCTTATTTTTTAACACAATAATCCTTTAAGATCTTTAATAAATGTGACAAAATGAAGAGCTAAGAGAACTTCTTCCCAGTCTAGGATTAAAACCCTTCTTTTCTGCTCTTCCTTCCCAGTTGTCCTAGTGTTGTTCTTAGCTGGACTTTCTAATGACCGTAACACAAATAGATTGACAATGTTCTCCTAGACTTCATCTCTTCTCCTAAAATATTTGAAATTAAAAGGAAAAAAACCCACAAACAAACCACCCCTGATCCCAAAGCAACAACTGAATAAACATTCTGAGCAAAAAGAGAAGGAAGAGTTTTCCACATCAGTCCAAGATTGAAATTCTACACTAACTAAAATAAATTCAGAAATAAAAGTAAGGAAGGGAAATGAATCTCCACAGCTGGAGTTTAGTGAGACCACCAATCATTTTAGGTGAAGATCAGCTCAAGTTTTACTAAGTGATAAAATCTTTTAGAAGTGTTAGCTTCGAGCAAAGTCTGAATCTTTTATTTAATTCTTCTCTTTTTCAGAAAGCTGTGTTCATTTCTGCTGCAGCCTTGCATCATGGTCTCAACAAAGCAAAGTACTCCCCAGGACACAATAATAACCTTTTACACAAGCAGACTATTATGTCTTAAGCTCAAGAGTCACAGTTCTTATCACAAACAACCCAAGATTTGCTGCGTTCTAAAAAGATGTGTTCTTACATTAAGGTCAACGTGGAAGGTCTGGATAGATTTTTCAAGGCTCTTTATTGGCACCAACATGTCTTGCACAACGTGGTGTTGCTCGTACAGCTTTCGAATGGCTTCTCCTTGGGTGAGTTTTAACAGAGAGATTTTTGGGGGAACCATCCAGCCAAACAGGTAACGGAACACAGGGTTATTGCCAAAAGGAATGATATCCTTCAAAGAGGAAAGAGAGTTAGACTGAAGAATGGGTAAGGGGATCAAAGGAACACTTCAGAATCCTCAGAGAGATACTAAGCCAGATTTCCAATAAATTTAATCAGTGATACTTTTTGCTAAAGTACTATAATACAAATATAAGGAAATTAGAGGGGCCTGGGCTGCACTTGGCTCCAGAGCCCTGCCCCAAACTTCCTCTGGTTATCACTGGTTTTCAGTTGAATGAATCACAACACACCCAGCCCCAAATAAAGAGAATAAAGTTCAGAGAGCAACAGGCTATTATCTTGCAACAACCAAAGGAGGAGTGCACAAGAAGCCAAACTTAGAGAACTCTTGCAAGAATAACCACCTACAAGGTCAGTTCTCAAACGCATTTTAAAGCTGCACAGCTAACTCCTGTTTAACTTCTGCAGGAGCTGAAAGGATCTGGTATCTCAATCCAGAGATTCAAAATGTAGTAACAGAAATATTTCAGAACGTCAAATAAAGTTTTACGTAACTACACATCACAACAAACACATTTATGAAATTCCAAGTAATGACCTTACTACATAATTACTTTGGGCAGGGCAGTTTTTCAGCCATAATTTCACATTCATCTTTTTTCCACCATCTGAATTTGAAAATCACTCAGTAGGTACAAAAATTTAACGCTGAAATACTTACTTAATGCCTAAATTCAGAAAAGCGCTAAACCAAAAATCAGGAGTTTCTGGTATAATGCTTTATATGTGAAGAAGTGTCTTTGGATTTGCTTTACCCAAATGCAGGACTTGTGAATTTGCCATAAACTTCACTGTTTTTTTTCTGCCACGAAAGACAGAAGTTGCTGCCAAGGGGAAGAATGTACATTATACCTACACTGGGAAAGGGCAAAGTACCTTCCTGCAGATATATTTGAATTTTGGAACTGGTCTTACTTGGAGCTCCCAGAAGATACTGCGAGTATGTCTGTGGTAATAATGTCTGGAAGGAATGTATTCTACTCCAGTCCTGTCAGCTTTCAAATACTTCTCCACATGCTTAAAGAACCACGGCTTGTAGTAGTTGCCAATTCTGTTTATCTACAAGAAAACACGCATTCATTAGATAACAGTTACACCTTGCTAGACAACGGAGTATGTCCCCAAATTCCCTTCCTGTGAGGAATCTGTGTTCTACCCTCAGTGACAGTGTGGATGAGACTGTCACAGGGCATCTAGGGAGCCTGCACTTCTCCACCTGCAAGGTTCCTTATTACCTTTCTTGCCATTAAGGTTTAAGTAAGGCTTGCTAAGGCTTGCCACTGACAAGCTATTTAAGAGCCCATGAATGTGACAGAACTGGATTCCTAAAATGCCAATCTCTAAACCCACCACTAATCTAAAATCTCACATGGCAGAAGAGAAACATCCAGGTGGAGGATTGCATGAACACTCAGCATGCCTCTCCTGTACATGCCCCTGATTTGTTTTTATTAATATTGAACAGAATTAAAAGCTTGCTGGGAAGAGAGTTACTCTGAATAACTGCAGTTCAAAGCAGGATTGTTCAGCGTATGAGAAAAGATCCTTCCTCCTCAGGTACTGCAGTGAAGAAGCTGTAGACTGAATTATTTCCTAGAACAATTAAATCAGTGGGTCATTTCTCATCAATTAAAGAGATTTAGAGAACAGACTCTGTCATAGTAGGAAAGGGCTGTAATTGAAAATATTCTGATGGACAGATCTAACTTTTAATCCTATCTTAAGAGACTCTTCCAATTTTATGATGGTTTTATACTGGCATCTACTACAGCTTCAGTTAGACTCTGGGAGTATTTTTTTCGTTGAGAATAACTTCCCTTTAGTTACCTTGCTTTGCTCAGGTTCATCAGTCAAGACTCCTGTCATGATGACTCCTTCATCCAAAGAATACAGAAGTCCTTCCACAAAACTATTCTCCTTTTTCTTAGACTCTTCAGTGAACTTCTCACAAATCTTCTGCAGTCCTCTCACTGGCTCATAATGTATTTTGACGTATTTCTTGGCAGGAATCATTTTTATTTCTGCTGCAACCAGGAAACCCAGAGTACCACAAGACCAAGGCACTGCATAAAATAGGTCTGAGTTTTCAGTCTGCAAAAAGTATGTCATACTAAATCATATATCCACACCGATAACTGTCAATGACATTGTAAATGATAGCAAAGTAACATTTTGTCTTACTGGTGAACATCTCACAAGGCTTCCATCAGCAAGAACAAGTTCATAGGCCACACAGGTGTGCTGAAAAAGTCCATAGATATGGGATGAAGACTCAATGCCAGTTCCCATGATCAGGCCACCTTATCAAGAGAGCACACAACAAATCAAATGAAACACACTCCAAAATGTGGGTGATTTATGAGAGCAAAACCCCACTTTTTAAGCTCTGGGCATGACTTTTAAAGACTATTAAAAAGAAATCTAAAAAAGGGAAGTGCTTATAACATAAATACCACAAAGAACATAAGGTTCAACAGAGTATTTCTAGAACCTTTAAAACAATGCAATGTTTTACTGCATAAAAAACCCTAATGGAAGTGCAGCAAGATCAGTGAGTCTCCTGTCATGATAATGACCCTTACCTACTGTGAGATCATCAAGCTCTGGTACCACAGGAATAGTCCAGCCCATGGGATTCAGGTGTGCGGTCAGCTGGCCCATGGACACCAAAGGTTCCACACGAACGACCTAAAAAGCAAAAAAACCCCTCTAGTTCTCAACAAACATAAATTAAGAGTTCAGCATTAATGATAACAAAATATGGCTAACCGGATACACTTCCATCTGTTACCAGATCTCAGAGACTCACTTTCCTAAGAGCGCTACTAAAAATAGTGGGAACTGTTTAGTGATTCCTCCTCTGCCTCAACATCTTTTTGCTCAATGCCCAAACCCATAAATCAATCTGGTCTTTTAGACTTCAGCACATAAAAGCCAAGCAGTTCCATATGCTGGGTTTTTCAGACAGAATGATCCAAGCATTGTAAAACCTGAAATTTGATGGCTCTGCTACAACATTTTGTTCTTTGTGGAATCTAATCTCTTCAGCTCTGAATACTGTAAAGAAAGCTGTAAAATCCATTATCATGAATGTTTTGTGATGGAATTTGTTACCTGTCTTTCACTGTCCACTTCCAGGACATCCATTAAGTTGATCATGATGTTCTTATGGATCTTCTTGTACTTCCCAACCCGAAGTGACACAGTCAGCCAGCCGGGCCGGCCCGTGCACATGTATCTCTTGCTGCCTTCCTTCTTCCATTCCCGAACCTGTAAGAACCAACAACTGTCAGAGCAGGGACGCTTTGGAAGTCTCTCTGCAGACCTCTGAACTTCTAAATAAAGTACCACCAGAGTGGTTTAGTTATGCAGAGAAACCATTTTTAATATCCTGTAGCTTTAGGGTTTTCTTTTATGTAGGGACTCAGAAAGCTTGATAGTCTTGATAGACTCTAACACAGAACTAAAAAAAACCCACAGGAAAACCTCCTGTAAGGGAGGTATTATCTCTATTATAATCTCAGTTCTACTCCAAAACACACAAAAAGTGGTGTGAGCTTGCAAATGAATGGGCAAAGAGAGAAAGCTTGGTCTAGTGGAAGCAACCTGGAACAACCTGGTCTAGATGTCCCTGGCCATGGCAGGGTGGGGTTGGAATGAGATGACTTTTAAGGGCTTTTCCAACCCAAAACGTTCTAGGGTTCTGTGAAAAGTTGAGAAGGAAAATGTGTAAGCCATAGGTATGAACCACGAATTCTGCAAAGCCACAGTGGTTAACACCTGGAGAACAAACAACTGCAGCATTTTCTTCAAAGCTGAATTGCTACAACAGCTGGTAAAAAACCCCCCATCAACAACCCCAAATCCTCAGAGAACTCCATTCTCATTAATACCCATCTGTGAGGAACGTGAGAGACAAGGAAGGAAACAGAAGCGGACGTGACAGAATTACCACAGATACCAGAGAGTACAGAAACATTACAGACATCTGCATTTCCGGGTAGAGGAAAAGTTTAATCTCCCCATGAACCATCCCGTGGAACTGGCAGTGCCGAGCAGCAGGATGTGACTGGTATCAGAACACGCTTCTGAGCCTGCCGTTCAGACTGATGTTTCCGTGTTGCACACACGTGCGTCCCTGAGCCTGGTGCGTGTCCAGCGCGGCTCACAGCACATCCCTGAGGATACCGCAGTGCGAGCAGCCGCACAGCCACACGGAGGGAGTTCCAAAGGAGTTTCAGCGGGACAAGAACCCTACAGGGGGCTGAAACCCCGGCTGGCGTTTACTCCTTTGCTTTTTCCCACTCCGGCTGGACTTTGTCCAGGGTGCGGCATGGCGGGAGGGAGGAAGAGGTAGCGGGATGTGGGCGCGGGATGACAGAGAGCGGGACAGGGACACGCTCTCGTCGCACAAAGCCGTGGCACCCCCGGGGGTCCCGGGATCCGGTCAAGCCTCACCTGCGCTTGGATGTGCCGGACGCGCTGGGCGTGCTGCCGCGGGGCGCTGTGGAGGCGCCAGACGGCCCATGCGCGCAGCTGGTAGTAGATGTCGAAGAGGATGGATAACGGCAGGAGGAAGAGGCAGACGAAGACCCAGCGGTGGTGCACGAGCACGGCCTCCAGCCCGCGGTGCCGCACCCACAGCAGCAGCAGCAGC
>VZTX01026613.1:83723-237496 GCA_013400915.1 Pardalotus punctatus | reverse complement strand
GGGCATGGCCAGCGCGGGAGCTCCCGCGGCCTGAGTCGCCCCCGCCGCCGGCACCATGGCAGCCGCCGGCGATGCCGGCCTCGACGTGGCTGCGGTGGAAAGTTTCCTAGAGAGGCACCCGGAGCTGGTGGAGAAGTGGCTGCAGAGGAAGAACTCTCTCCCTAAAGCGTCTGCCGTGCCCGCTGCCGGCCCGTCGGAGGAGAGGCAGAGCAGCGACGGCCCCAGCGGCGGCTGGGGGAGCGCGGGCGGCCCCTGCGGTCACAGCCCAGGCCCGGGGGGGCTGCAGCGTCGAGCGTCCCAGAAGGAGCTGCGGAAGAGCTTCGCCCGCTCCAAGGCTATCCACGTCAACCTCACCTACGACGAGCATGTGCACGGCCGGGCGCAGGAGCCGCTGAGCAGCGTGCGGCGGCGGGCGCTGCTGCGGAAGGCCAGCTCCTTGCCCCCCACCACCGCCCACATCCTCAGCGCCCTGCTGGAGTCCCGCGTCAGCCTGCCCCAGTACCCCCCCACCGCCCTGGACTACAAGCGCTACCTCAAGGAGCACAACGAGCGCCAGTTCTTCCTGGAACTGGTCAAGGACATCTCCAATGACCTGGACCTCACCAGCCTCAGCTACAAGATCCTCATCTTCGTCTGCCTCATGGTGGACGCGGACAGGGGATCCCTCTTCCTCGTGGAGGGGGCCTCCCCCGGCAAGAAGACCCTGGTCTCCAAGTTCTTCGACGTGCACGCCGGCACCCCGCTGCTGCCCTGCGGCTCCACCGAGGACAGCAACGAGGTGCAGGTGCCCTGGGGCAAGGGCATCATCGGCTATGTGGCGGAGCACGGAGAGACGGTCAACATTCCCGACGCCTACCAGGTAGGAGCCGGGCAGGCTCCCCCGGCCCGCGGCGGCGGAGGCGCGGACCGAGAAGCGCCCCCGTCGCCTGGCCCTGCCTCCCCCGGGCCGTCCCTCCCCGCCGCCAGCCTCCGCCGGGGTGTCCCGGCCGGGAATGCCGCGGCTGTGCGCTGGGCGAATGCCGAGGGGACTCCGGGGAAAGTGGCAGGGGAAGCCCCGCCTGGGTGGCCGGTGGGGCTAAAGGGGCCATAAAATCTGCAGTGCTCTAGATTTCTCAGGATTTCGCTTCATGTTTTCCAAAGCATTGGAGCCGGCTGAAGAAAAGTTTAAAAATTGCTCATGACAGTCCCAATGTTCTTAAATCTCTGTCTCAATGTTCCCCGGCTGTCCGCTGCTGAAAAAAATCTCATTGCTTTCAAAAGAGCATATATTTTCACCTTTGCATATGCCCACTCAGCCCACATGGTGATTTCAAACCTCTTCCTAGGAGTGATATAACCAGTCCTGTTATTCTCCAACAAAGACCTTCCCCACCTTTTACTTCTTTAGAGGCTTCAGTGTGAATTATGAAAATGTGGTTCTGGCTTTGAGGCAGACATTGATCCCTGCCTTCAGCAGGGACAGACGAGCCTGTGCCCGAGGGTTTCAATGCCGAACAGAGCCTTCAGTTTCCTGGCTTGACATTTACCTCTCTCTCGGGGGGTCTGTTTCTAGTGTTTATTTGTGTAAGACGCTATCAGCAGTTGGAGGTTCTTGAGAAAATGAAGAAGCACAAAGTGACACGTTTTCTCAGTTAGGACCTTGGAAAGCTTAAGAAAGGTGGGACATGTATGTCTTTAAGAATTTTAGTAGTAATCGTTGCCCAGTGTCTAATTGTACTCCACAGTAATAACAAAAATAATAAACATTAAAAAACTTATAACGCTTTACAGCAAGCTACAAGGAAGAAACTTGAAAAATAAGATTTGATTATTGTTTTCTAAATACAGAAGAAGAAGAACCAGAGTGTATGTATTTGGGGCTGAATATTTATTTGTTTGTTTGTTTGTTTGTTTGTTAAGTAGTATTTGAAAAATACTAGGCACCTCACAGATCCAGACTGACAGAGGTTCCAAGTCCACAGATTTCAAAGGGAATGGTAAAAATGCTCAGACTAAAAGGAGTATTGGATCACCTTCAAAAAAAATTCAACTGGCTTTTTTGCTTTATTTTTTTCCCTTTTCTGGATTATACACTTTTCCTGGTAATCTGATTTTGTTACTTCCACTTATAAAACTGTGCAATTCCCAGAATATCTGCAGTTGTAGGTCAAGCAGTATGTTCTGAATAGTCTCAACTTGCTAAACAAATAAAGGCTATCTGAGTTCAGCTAGGAAAGAACTTGATCCCTCCTAACTCTGGATAGCTCCAGCAATCTTTTGTGTTTTTGGAGGTGAGAATGCCACTGAAAAGACAGTGTTTTCTAATCCTAGGGATGTATATTGTATTATTTTTTTCTTTCGTGTTTGTTCACTTTGTGTTCATTTCTCTGTGGAAAAAGTCCAGCTTCTTTGAACAATTTTCTGTTTCATCCACATAGAAAAGTGAAAAACAATCCATCCAGTTGCCATTCCTGGTGCTCTTTACGTTATACTTTTGTCTGGCTCTTATTCAAAATCAATTTAAATATTATAAATAATACAATTCATTACATATTTAAGCCATAAGTACATTAGTTGCAGTAGATGGGCAAGTTCTAATCCAAGTCCATCCTGCAATTACATCAATTGCAACTTCCCTACTTTCAGTGGAGCTACTTCAATTGACTTTAGTGCAAATGAAACTTAAGACCTTCCAACTGTAATGAAAGTTTTGCTTGATCATAAAACAGGGCCCTGCTTTCAGTTATGTTTCTGAGTTAGTACAGTTTATCTTCTCTTACTTGGGAAGGATAAATATCCATTGTGCATCATTGAAAGGAGACATTTCTAATTTAATGGTATAAAGGACTCTATGGAAGTAAAGGGCTCCAGGTACGTGTGTGTGAAGTGACAGCTGTTCCATTTTAGATCATTGTAGGGTTCACAATGGAGCACTTTAAAAATTAACAAACAGGATAATATTATTTTCTGCCACTGATGATGAAAGTGTTTAATCAATTGTCAGGTATAAAACCAGCACCACCAGGAAACTCCGTCAGGTAAAGCTGAAGAAAAAGGGGTGACAGCAGAGCACCCTTTTTTGTCCATTGAAGAGGGTTTCTACATTGATGCTAACCATTTGGAAAGAAAAGGCCTTACACAAGGCCAGAAGAACTTCTAGATTAATTTAAACTTCTTCTGCTTGTTTTTTAAATTAACCAGCTTGTTTAAAAAGAGGTAAACACACTTCCGTATCATCAATTAGTGAGTTTACAGTATTGGGAAATTTATTATCATCCAACTATCTCTATTTTCTCAGAGCCTGATAAAATACCAGTTGGAATTCTAGCACAGAGCACAAATTGGGTTGCCTGCTTGTACTGTCAGCTACAACTGACATTAATGGTACTTCAGTGCAATCAACATTACATTTAAATGCTGTCATGTCTCCTAATGCGTTCCATGCAGGCAGTCCCCTCTGCCCAGACACTGAGTGATTGTTTTAGCAAGTATTTGTAAATGACTGGTTGTGTCTTTATCAGAGACAGTGTAGTATTTCAATTACACATTTCTTTTTCTAAAAAGAAAGCATACTAAACAATTAAAACAATAGTAGGATGAGGCTTAGTAACAATCCAGGTGATTGTTACTATTGTTGAGTGTGACTTTCAAAATCTGCTCATGTGAACAATCTTTCTTAATTCAATAAACACATATATATACCAGGTTAGGAATTAATATTACTTATTGAGGACTGTTTAATAATCACTCTTCTAATACTAAACAAATACTATGTAACATCTAACAGCAATTTAATTTATGAAGTTCAACTTTGACTGAATGCTCACAGCAATAGAGAATTTGACAAATACTTAGTTTACAGAAAGGTTTAGATGAATATCGTATGACTGATTCAAAAGTTGCACAATTTAATTTGTGGCATTAAAAGCTTTATTGATTACATTGCAAAGTCATGTGATGAAAGTGAGTTTATAATTTTAACACTTGGCAACATACATGATGATGACATACAACAAGAGTTAGCAGTACAGAGAATTTGAGAGAAGGAAAACAATTGGATACTTTCTTTGCATTTTCATTTTGGAGCCAGTCTAAAACTCTTTCTCCAGAAACTAATGCAGTTGAATTGTAAATCAAACTTTCAGTCACTTTAAGTTCTAAAATAAGGCTTTGGATGCTCACATATGTTAATTTTGGGATGCATTTCTGATTCCTTTTTAATATGGGAATAATGCAATGTATCGTGAGTGCACATATTGGAAGAATCAAGTCATACTGGCAAGGAAATTTGGGGTCTAAATGTCCATTGAGGGTCCTTTTGACAGGGCATAGATGTAGCTTCTGTCATCATATATGAGGACTATTAAGGATATTGTAGGTACACAGACAGAGACCATTAGTGGACTTCTTAGAAGCTGTTTACAAATTTAAGGGCTTTTCCTATTTAAAGCTGTGGCTTTTTCATGTCATCCATTCTCATGGAACATCTATGATGTTTAGCTGAAATTACTGATAATTTCAATTCTGTTCCATCTTTTAGGGCAGTAAATTAAATAATAAACATTTTAAATCACAGGTAATGTTTGGTTAATGTTATACCTTTAGCTGTGCAAAGACTAGTAAACAATTTAATAGTATCCCAAATCCTTCTAACTAGTGGAAAAAAACATTACCCTCTAGAATAGTAAGCATATATCAGAAAGTGGTGAAAAACGTGTGTTGCCATTTTCCATTGTCTGCTGAAAAATGTTTTTGCACATCTTATGTTAAATTTGAATTTAAAAAGTAGCTTTAAAAGATAGAAGACAAAAATGGCTTACCAGATGGATGTTCTAATAAAGCATGTAGCAAAGAGAGGAGAAATATTAAATGGAGTCATGCTAAGACATGGGTGTTGTAAGCTAGAGAAAGTGCCATAAAATGTGACCAGAGTTATTTTTCATTACAGCTCTATTCATTTCAGGGTTGACTCTTAACAAGGACAGAGGTTGCTCTTTAGAGAGCAAAGATTGTAAGACCTGGCAAGCAGAATACACAGTGGTTTTTAAAGTTTCCATGTAATACAGAAAAAAGTTAAAACCCTTTTTTTTTTGCTGAATATTAAACATTACTAGGAAGTACCATGGGGAATACAGGAGATAATTGCAACAGTAAAAATAAAGGTTCTCTGATGTGCCTTGCAGGAAAAGCAGTGGCTTGTCCTCCAGGGTTGCTCAGACATTACTCCACGAATCCCTACCCCCTGACCTGCCGCCCGAGGTGTGCCCACCATGGGTGTGAAGCCATGGCAGTTTGGGATGAGCAGCAGGTGGGCCAGCAGGGGCTGTGCTCAAGGTGCCCAGGTGGGGCTTGTTTGCCACAAGTCCCTGCATTGGGAGCAGCAGTGGGACAAAGAGTTGGGATGGAAGGAGACTGCCCAGGCTTGGGTGTAATGAGTTTTCTCTACTCCCCACTGGGCCTGTTGTGTCATTATCAGCCATTTTGTGGTGCTCACATACTTAAAATCAGCGTTGAAGGAGATGGTATGTTTTGTTTTGGTGCTTGTGTGATGGGTCACTCCCCAGCAACCATAAGCACAAAGAACTTCAGGGCATTAGTGGGTTAGTAATTGTGTAATGTTTTTCTACTTAAAAAAATTTTTAAAATACTTGTCTCCTTTTCTTAGTTGCCCTATAGAGCTGGTACTCAGCCTAGGGTGCCTTTGGCCTCTCCAAATGAGTGGTGGTATGGCCCTCCAGCTCTCTCTCCAGCAGGTCCCTGGGCTACTGGCCCTGCAGAGCTTTGGCAAGAAAGGCTTCTTGGAGAGCTGGGGTGGATTTTGATAAGCTGATAGACATTATCTGCTTTATTGCTCAGCTGATCCATCTGTAGGAAGAGTACAGATGTTTTCAGGGTTTTTTAGCCTCAGAAATTCTAGAACGTCTTTGTAGAAACAGGTATGAAATTGGTGACACTCTGACCTATAGTTCCTCGTGAGAAGGTAGTATATATATTTGATGAGAGCAGGTCAGTGACTGGGAGGAAAAACTGCAGGATTTGGCCCTTCAGATTTTATTTAAGATCCTGTTACAAGCACAAGCTGTCAGCTTTTGGTTATTTATTTGTTGTGAATTTGTGTGGTGAATTGTTTTGGTGTTCTGCTTGGTTGGCTTTCAATTTTTCAAAACAAATGGATATTTCATTTTGGTCATTTACAGTTGCATGATATTGCATAGCTTTTCTATAGAATAACAAATTCAAGAAGTATACATGGATCATTATGGAAGTTAATTTGTTTTATTTTTCTAAAATAACCCTGTTGACAAACTGAAAAATAAATTACTCAAACTAATGGCTCAGCAGATTTATGTGTTAACAGGGCAATGGCAACTCTGTGCAGTCTGAGCTTCATGTCTCTACAGTGCACACTTAAAAATGAGTGCTTCTTTGTTAATAAAAACCACTACTGCTTTGTCGCAGTAACATATTTTTAATTTCTTATTCAAGCATCCAATTATACTGCTGCTGTAGCACTTGAAACTGTGTTACCCACCTGAGTAATTTTCAGCAGGTGCTAGGTTTAAAGCCATACACAGATTTCTCTTGCAACACCCAGGAGTCTTTTTGGTTTCCTTGCCCAGGAGTATTAGCTTTTTTAAGCCACTTGTGTGGATATATCTTGTATAAAGAATCATGAATATTTTGGAGCTCAGCACTAAGCCCTGTCCCAAAGAAATGCTGGAACAAGATGGGAACATGGGCATGATTGTGGTTGGTGCCCAGTGGAGCATCAGTCAGGTCTGGTACAGGCAGGTAGAGAGAACCACTGTGATGGAGTAACCAGGTGTCATCTATAAATATTGAAAATTAGAGGGAAAATATTTTTCTTTGTAAATGAATTCTTTAACAGTGATACAGTCAGACTAGGAGTGGACAGAATCTGCTGTACATAAGACCACAACTCGACTCACTGTTGTGCTATTAGTGATCTACATGGAGTTTGTTTTAAAGGAAGAAAACAAAAACCTTATGTGATGGGTCTGGGTAATGTCCTACAGAAGAATATTTTTTGAGCCGGCTGATGATCAGTTCAGACTATGAAGCATGAATTGCAGTTATGCTTATTAGCTAGGCACTCAGGTTTGCAGACTTCCTAGTGCTTATAAAGTCATTTACTCCTGTTTAAGATTACTATATGATTTTTTTTCACATTGATTTTGTGCAAGTCACAATTAGACAAACATGCATTGTTACTTATGTCCATTGTCAAACCAATAAACGGAACAGTGGTCAGGAAAAGGGTATAAATCGTATGAGACATTCCCACCAATCAAACTAAACAAATCCAAACTCTTGATATATGCAGGGGGGGAAAAAAACACCTTTTCGTTTTTTCAAAGTAACCTACTTTATAAATTCAAACTACATATGGTCTTAGTTTTAAATCTGGAACTTAAAAACTTTTGAGGATTAATGATCTTTTATAAGAATTGTTTTGGGAGTAAAGAAATAAGAGTTGGCTGAGCTGTTTCATGCATCCTATCTGTTTTAGTAATTTTATCTTTTAAGAAATAATGCTGTCGCTATTTAGTCACAATATAACTGGACGGTGCTTATTTACTTGGGAGAATTAGGTTTGTGCTGCTGCTGCCTGGTAGTAGTTTGTTCTCCTGCTGCCTTTGGCTCTGAGGATTTAGGGATTTTGGGGGAGATGACAGGAAAAGCTGCAGCAGTCCTTACATGGAAGTCTCTTCAGAGATTGCTTTATTACTTGTGTTTTCTGTGTGAGTTTCTTCCCTACAAGGTTTCCCCATATCTCCCTTAGTGGTTTATTGCTTGGTTTTTGTTTCCTGTTTATGCATAATGTAATTTGCACCATATGTGATTTTTAGAAAAGTGTATCTAGAACAGACTGCATGCCTTAATTTTTTTTTTATTTGTATTTAGCTTTTTTAATGTTATGCTTTGAATGTAGAGAACTTGCTGTCTTTTAGATTGCTCTTTTTGCTTTCTATAAAAGCTTTTATATTTACAGGAAGCAAGATTAGGAAATTGAATTGAGTTACAAAGTCTTCCAACTTCAATTTCTTTATTTTTGTAAATATTCTTGGAGGATGGCTTTCTATAAATTCACTCAAACTTGTCTATCCCATGCAGTTTGGTACTGCATTAATACTCAGGTATTAATAATACTGTCATACTACTTGTATTAGTTATTTTTGATACAACTTAATCAATAATTTAAATACAGTATATTCCAGGAAATTTTAATTCAAGTTTGTGTGCTCTTTTTTTAATAGAGCCCTTCCTAAAGAAAAAAACAAAACAACCACAAAAAAAAGGTGCAATAAACGATAAACTACAATAGTCCAGGCCTGTTGATTGAACATTTTTGGTAGTGTTCTCTTCTGTGTGATGACAAGATTTGAAAAGTGTTTTCAAATCATAAAATCAGAAATGGCTTTCACTTTTAGCTGTCAGCTTTGGCTGAGGCATTTGGTGCATTTCACTAGATTAAACACTTTTCCTTAGATATTGAAGAAAGAGGAAGTGTCTTTGTCATGAAGACTTAATTCCTGGAAATGTTATGAAGCAGGTTTCATCCTCTATTACAACATTTGATTCTTAGCTAACTTGGGTTAGGATTATATGCTTTTTGGGCTTTTTTGTCCTAAATCATGCTAATAATGCTCACATGAAATGTACTAGTTTTGATAAGGTTATAAAAAGACATGTTTTCAAGTGCAAAGAGTTCATGTTTTCAGGTTCAAAGAATTATCCTATGTTTGAAAAAAACAGACAGAAGAACCCAGTGAAACTTACATGTTTGCTAACAATGTATGAACTCCCTACTTTAACTGAAAATCGACATTAAAAGGGAGTTGGTGAAACTGCTCATAAGCCAAAACTGTAGTTGAAAGTTGAGATTTTAGAATTATTCTAGAACCCTAATGGAAAAAAAAAAACACCTTTCTGTACTTAATCTGGTCTCCTACAGAATAAAACCATGAAGATATTTGTCTGTTGCATTCACTGACAATCTTCAAATAAGTCCAAAAAACTGGGACTATATTGTCCCTGTCCAGGCAATTGAAATACTAGCACCTGGACCGATGCATCAAACTTGCTCTCTTCTACGTCTTCACTTAACTATCACTTTTTAAAGGGTAACAGTTCCCCACTAAGAATTTACAATCAGTAAATATCCTTAAGACTAGGATGGGGCTTTTCCTACAGAGTAACTTTTCCTTGATGGCAGTTGTGAAATTCCAGTCAAAAATGCCTCAGCCTTCACATTTTTAGTATCTCTGTGCAGAAAACTCATTATATAGAACCAAAGCAATAAAACCAGCTAATTTTGGTTTCACTAATGTTTTAAACAGTCAGTGAAAGACTTTAATTCACTCATGTTCTTGCATGATAATACTGTATGTACAATTGCAACTATGGTGAAGTCTCTCTCCCGAAAGCTTAGCTTTTATCTAGTCTGTCCCCAAGTTCTGAATATATGTCTTAATTGTAAAAAACTTAAAAGCAAGTGCTGCATTGCTGTCATAAACATTGATACTCCTTACTACCCAGGAGCCTGGTGCAAATGAGGACCCTGTTGTGGCTGTTCCAACATGTGGGATAATACAGTTTATATCTCAAAATGTTTGTAATCTGACAGAGGACTTCTCTCTGATTGACCAGCTTTATTATCAGCTGCCAAACAGGCCTCCTTGCTCAAGGTTACTATGATGTGAGGAGAGGGAGGGATACATTTTGTCCATTCTTGGCCATCACAGTTCACACCTGGGCATTGAGGTTTTTATGGGTACTGTTAAACCCAGTAAAACCTCTCGGTTAGATCCTGCTATGCATGTCCTATTATGACAGTAATTGATGAAGGAAGAGGGTGTGTGGATAAGAGGTTTGGAACATAACACAGGTCATCCAGTCGTTCTGTTTTATGTGCATATTGCATGGTTCGACAATATTAATGTTGCCAGGAATAGTATTTTATTTTGTTCACTTATATTTCTCTCCTTGTCACGTTCTCAAATGTCACCCAAATAAAATTCTTGCATGCTTTTCCACAAAAGATTAGGGATAGGTTCCCTTCACGTCTTGATGATTCTCAGTTTTTACCAAGTTGTTGGTTTTTTTCTCTAAAATGTCTCATTTTTCCAATTAAATGCATTAATTTTCTTAGACTACTGTACCTTTAGTTTTGGCTCCAAGTTGTAATACCCTTCTGCAAAAGGTAATCCAGTTCTCTAGCATCAGTGGATAATCTGGTATCTTGCTTTCTCCTGGTGTAGAGGTTCCAGGGGGAGATACAAACAGGAAACTTCCATAATGTACCTGAAAGAGAAGCAATGCAGGAGGAATGAGCTGTACATTCAAGGAAACACCAACACTTTTCAGCCTGTTAAACCCTCCTGTGTCTCTACTACTCCCCAGCACCCATTAAGGAGCACTGGCTCCACAGCTCAACATTACATCTGTTTCTAACACTGGCAGCAGTACTGTGTGTATCCAATTCAGACAGGTTCACCAGCCCCTGTCCTGTGCGCCACCACACCCTGCAGATCAAACAGCACTTTATGTTACTCTTGAGGCCTGTTGAAAAGGCAATGACTACATGTATGGACTGTATGCAGATAAGAAAATCTTAACTCGCTTTTGGTGTGACCAACAGCTGGTTTTTTTCAGTCAAACTGCCTCTTGAAGGTTTACTTTTTTATAAGGCCCACTAGGTGTCAATCAACAACAGTATTACTGCTCAAGGCACTCTGTTGTTTAAGTGTACTCCCCATGTACTCTGTTTTGCTTGGTACAAAATTAGTAGAGCAGGAACTGTCTTTTCAGTAGCACAAAATATATTATCAATATTTCAGCAACAACAACTGATTCCAAATAGTAGTTCAGGCATTACCAGGAAGTACTGGAAGAAATCTTTAATTTATTCATTAGTGAAGCCTACTGTGTAATAATTGCACTACATTTTTGTCTGTTGTAGAAGAACTGTATATTTCTAAGCAGGATTCTCTACAGTGCAGAACACTTCAGCTTCTACTGAAGCCAATATAAAAGTGTTTAGAAGCATGTGGAAACATCACAAGATCAGGCAGATCTGAGTCCTTGACACTGTTATTAAAAAACATCCATCATGGGAGTTCTGGTTCTCCCAAAGAAGTCGTTGGGTACATTTGGTATTAATTCCTTGTGGTTGAAATGTTAGAAAATGTGCATTAAATTATAAAGTAGCCAAATGTACCTGTTAATCTTTATAATGGGTAAGAATAGAGCATTTCTGAATCATGTCTCAAAGTCACTAGAAGAGACTATTTCTATAGCATCTGGAATTTGCAAAAGGGAAATGGATATAAAATTGTCAAGAAAATAAATTGTCAATTTTTTTTATCAGTACAAATTTAATGAATTCCTCTTCACAATCAAATTAAGGACTGTGTGGATTGTTTTCATGACTTGAGACAAATATGGACATTATTTTACAGCCAATATTGTTTAAACTTTTGAAAACAAAAAGTTGTGCCTAATTTTGTGCAACAGCTTAGTTCCCTCATGTTAGGAGAGTCTGAACTGGCTATAACTATTGTCTGCAGCACAAATGCTAACTTCACCCTGGAGGAACAGAGCTCCTGCCAGTGAAAAGCAGTAATTTCCTCTCTGGCTGATGAAAGAGCTGTTGAAGACTATGTTCTACCACGATGAACAAAAGTGATGTCAGCACTAACTCTTAATTTTTCAGCCTCCTTTGAGTTACTTTATGATCTACAGTTTGGGGTTTTACTGTTCCAGAGAATGGATTGCTGCACAGTGCTTTTTTTTGAACTGGGACATTCCTGTACTTAGTTTTCCAGAGAGAGCTGAGGTTTTCCTCGTATTTCTTTGAAAATGTGTTTGTACCACTTTGGAATACTAGTCCACGTAACCAGTCCTGAACAGATAGAAATGGGGCCAAAAAAGAGTCTGCATTTACTTGACAGAGCAATTGTGAGCATGTACAAAATCTGGGTGTGAAATGGCAGCAGGGGCCTGCAGAAGTGTATGTGTGATCATGTTACTAATGCCAGATATCAGTCTTTGCTGACATTCTTCTAATTGAGGTATAAATGTGGGACTTCAGTGAATGCAATTAGGTAATGGTAAACCTTGTACTGATCCCCTGAGACAAGTGAGGAAAAACAGCTAATGAAGAATGGGGTAATAACAGAGAAGAAACAGCCTAATGCTAGTGAAAAATACCATATTAAAAAAGTACCTTTAGAAAAGTACTTTGCTGTCTGAAGAGAGCTTAGATATATGAAATGTATCTTACTGTTTCCTTATTTTCTTTTGAAGGATCGACGTTTTAATGATGAGATTGACAAACTGACTGGATACAAGACAAAGTCACTCTTGTGCATGCCCATAAGAAACAGTGATGGAGAGATTATTGGTGTTGCCCAAGCAATAAATAAGACTCCAGGAGGTGCCCCTTTTTCTGATGATGATGAAAAAGTAAGATTCCCGTTACTTCTGCATGCTTTCTAAATTTTTTCTCTAATTCAGTAGACTTGTCTAAAGAGATTTACTGAGTAAATAGCATATAATTTGTGTTAATGATGTTTTTTTAGAGGTGCACAACCTAAAGTGTACATTTTTGTTGTTTGCAATAGAAAATGTATATTTGTTCTATAAATGTGTGAGTTCCTCTGGCTTCAACTTAAACTCATGCAGACCTTTTTCATGTAGTAGACCTTATTAGAAGACTTTTTTTTATTTTTGAAAACTTGACCTGTAAGAATTATTTTGGGGGGAAACTGTCACAGAGGTATTCCTAAGCTTGCCGATTCTAAAAATCAAGATCTTCTCTTAGTACTTTCCATGGAATAAATGCCTGTAGCATATGCAAAAGAAACTTTATTTTAGAGGAAATTATGCATATGCAACTCTGTTATTCTAAAATATATGAGACTTTCAAATAGCTATGAAAGGACAAGGAGGATGGGAAGGAACAGCAGGAAGGTGTATATTAGGTGGAATTTGGAGAGTAAAGTGAGCTCAAGAGGCAGGAAAATAGAAGTACCTGCAAAGAAGGAACTTGAATCAAAGACAGTGGGGAAAATAGGAAATAGTGCAGTTGAAGGCAGATGTATTCAGCTGATCTTGGAGGGAAAACACGCAGATATCAAAGTGTGACTGGGGATGAGAATGGTTGAGGACAGCAAACGGGGGAGGAACAGAACTGCAACTCTGCCTGCCCAGGAGAGAGAATGGAATCTCCTTTGAGCACATATTAGGGAATTACTCTTCTGTGTGTTAAAACAGCATTGAATCTCATTTTTGTGGAAGTATAGTTAGAGGCAGACTTTTCCTCCAGAAAGGTCTTTATATTGATTCAAATACAGTTAATGTTGTACACACTTTTTCCCCCCACAAAAACAATTAACTCTTGATTTTTTTTTTTATTTCTGCAACGTGCTTGTGTAACGGATTTGGCATAGTGGTTTAGTTTGAACAAACTAACTTTAAAAATAACTCAATTTTCAGATGGTACTTTATCTGAAGTTATCCAGTACTTCCTAAATTCCTTCTTTAGAAGCTATCTAAACTTGTGTTAACCATAGATTGCTTCTGAATTACTTTTGATTCTTGAGAATATTGTATGTTGAATATTGATTTATTAGCAATGTATGCCTCAATGGGTAACTAAATGCAAATTAACCCTTCTCTGAATAGGGGTTTTCAGCACTTCTTTTTATAGTACTGTCCTTGTAAAGGGAATTTTTTTTAAAATGCGGTCTTTATCATGGATCCTACTTGTGATCATCATACATTCAACTAGCAAAACAACCGTCTACATGTGAATTGTGTATTACATAAATATTCTAATATACAAATCTTTGATGCTAGTACTGATGCTGTGGCATTAGCTTCCATTCAGTGACTAGCAACTATTATCGAAAAATCAGCAAACTCTCCATACTTTGTATTTTTTTTCCTAGTAATTTATATCACTGTTATAGTTATAAGCCTGTATGTTAGAACCCTTCAAGAATATATTGAATGGGTTCTGACATGTAGATTTTATGGAAAAGTAAATGAGAACATAACCATCATTTTGCCCTGTAATAGATCTTGGATTTAATGAGGCCTGGCAGTCCATGTGCTGTTATTTCAAAACCCAAGCTTTTAAGTTTCTTTTTCACTCACTTGCTAACCTAGAAAGCATGATATACCTCTGGGAAGCAAGACAGCACATACTTTCAGGAGAAATGTCTCACAGAATTAGCAAACAGGTTTTTTTAAAACCATAATATCAACATAGATGGTTGTGAGGAAAGGTGGGAATTGAGAAATCCTCTTCAGAATAAGAAAACTTGGGTAGCCTGGATATTGAGGTGGCTTGTGCAGAAAAGCCTGATAATTAGCTGGCAAAAGACCTGTATGCAGCTTTATGTTGATGTTACAGTTTCTGACAATCAGCAGCTTCACCATGGTTAGAAAATGAAAACGTAAATTACCAGTCTTCTTCCTACCCCCAAAACCCTCTCAGAGAAACGTCAGTGTCATTTGAGTCTGGTTCTTGTTTGCAAGTGCCTTTTCTCTCTTAGTATTGTGCGAAGCAATTAAAATAATCTGTTGGAGTTTTTTTACAAAACGACAAGACTATATTGTATAATGAAATGTCGCTTGGCGGCACTGCTGTCTTGAGCCAATAGGAAACAAAGACTCATGTTTTCAATTAGAATTAAGTGGATGCTAGCATCATTTTTATGTACTCTTAGTTATTTTCAGGAAGTTAATAGCAAATAAAATATTCAAGATTTAGGAGTTTTCAATGCTCTCGAGCTGTAACCAAGTTTATATTTTGCAGTATCTAAAATGGAGTATTATATTGCAAAGTTCTTCTGGTTTTGTTTTTCATGGCAAATTCTCAGGGTTTTCTTTTACATGTCTGACCACAGTGTTAAAAAGCACAGCACTAATAACAAATAGAAGTGAATTTTCCACATTTAATTATTGTTTCCCACTGTTAAATTTCTTTTCTCCTTTTGGTGTTATGCATGTTTCAGCTAATTCATTGTTTAAGTGCAGAATTAGATGACAGCCACAGAAATGAGAGAAAGATGTTCAGTGTCACAATATGTTTTGTCACCCCAACATTAGTGGCTCAGCTGAACAGAGTGGTTTTGGAGACTTTCTGTTTGACACAAACAATAGTAGAATACCTTATTTACAGCCATCACTATAACGCTATGTTGTGCAATTGGTAACTTTTTAGAAAAAGAGCAGGTGATACACTTTTACATATATTTTGCAAATGAAGAGACACAGACATGGAGTAGAAAGATAAAACCCCCAAACCCTTGGAAAGAACTATGCACCCTGCATGCATTCCCTGTGCTGTGCTGAAGATTCACTTAAGTGTATGTGCTGTTCGCTGGTGAGTCATACTTGTTCCAGGACTGGTGAGAAAAGCCTAACAAGAGTTTGACAGTCTGTGGTTTAGATTATTGTCTGTCCTTTAGAGTCTTCTGAGACACAGTGCCAAAACAAATCTAATCCTCCATCAGAGAGGCTTAACGAACAGCAGCAGCAGCTCCGTGGTCACTTAAATTGGCATCCCGGTTCTCTCTGCCTCTGATGTCCTCCTTGTCTGAAAGAAGTGAATTGACTGCAGGGAAAGTACCCAGGGCTGCCATCTCAAATTAAACCCTGCTGGTTTTGCTGAAAACCGGTAGTTTGAATGCAGTGAGACCTGGGAGGGGGAAGTAAGAATTGGATTTGGTTGTCTGCGCTCTGTGGATAGTTTTATTAAGCAGTATGTATGTCTATAGATTCCAGGATTTATCTGATGTGTATTTGGTTTACAGGTGCTTGAAGGTAAGTGTTCTCAGGCTCCAACATCTGTATTTCTTACATTCCTAACAGCAGTCTTGTGATTCTAAATTTTCCAATTTAATGTGCTCTTCTTGGTCCATATTAGTTAAAGCTTAAATATATCCTATACCAGGTCTACCATAGTGATGAATAATTTCCAGGGATTTTGCTAGACCTGCTAATTCATTTTTTTTTGAGTTTTTGCATGATGAGCTTGGAGTCACACTGGCAGAGAGCAATTTCAGAGTCAGTAAGGACCATTTCTTTATCTTAGGGAAGTAATCAAGTGTAAATAAAACTACAAGGAAAGGAAGTGATCCAGAACATGCAACCATCTCTGGCTGTTGTGAAAATGATAACTCCAGCTCTGTGAATGTGTGGAATTTACAAAAAAAAAAAAAGTCACCTGAAAATAATTGATGGATCCAATACAAAGGAACATGAGAAACAAATTAGATGAAGAATTTTTTTGTGTGTTTCATATATTGCAGTATGTGATAACCTCCTGTTAATACCTACCTTGGTTCTCATTGAGACTCCAAAAGCTATTATTTAAAAATTCCATAATCCTCAAAGGTATCATGTGGCCCACATATCACTTACCTCCCAGTGCAAGAGACAAATTTGCTCAAAGAAGATCGAAGATAACAAAGACATTTGAAGGATGAAGGTGGTGAAGCACTACAACTATCTGGGAAAACTCTAATGGTCTATTAGACATACTTCTCAAAAAGTACTTGCTGCACAAATTTAAAATAAAATAAATCACAATAACTGAACTGTCTTGCTGGGGGAGTTTAAAGTAATTTGCCACTAGGATATTTGCTTTATCAAGGCAGCTTAACACCACTGGTTTGCAAGCAACAACACAAAATTATTGCCATGACAGATATTTGAATGGACTACTTTCAGTCTTGCGTATATTTTGTCATGCTTTCAAGTTAAGCTGAAAATCTAGATTTCTTTTTAATTACAGAACTCAAAATGTATTTGAAACTTAACAAAAATTTCCCTGCATCAATACCTCTGTTTTGAGACTGGCAGTTAATGTTTGAATTGGACATCTTTATCTCTGAGGTATGGAAACATGCCTAAGATGTTACAGAGGTGTATAAGTGAACTATATATTTCTTCAAATATAAATGTGTCTTTTCCTTGACTTGGGGGCTACTTTCTTGCTGTGTGTTTATGGTAAATATCACCCTAAATTCTTGTTACTTGTTTGATGCCTTTAGGGTCTATCATAATAGAAATAAACAAATTGTCAGATTTGGTATCAGGAAGGGTTTCCTCTATAGAACAGTTCACGACAAATTCCCACAGTTTTTTTTGTGGAGACTGAAGTTTTGCTACTATTCCTTATTCTCATTATTATACCAGATACCTGGATTCTTCCTGCAATTGCCAAGAGGAATCAGAACCTGTTGGTTCTTCCCATATTGCCTGTGCTTTTATCTTCTTCATTAATATGGAGAGACTTGAATAAATAAGAGATCTTGTCTCTAAACCTAGACTGTCATTTGGCTAATTTTCATAGTATTTGATTCAGAGCTCACTAAACTAAATGAAAGAATCTCCGCTGACTTCATGGGCTTTTAAAAATCAAACTTCTGTTTATTTCTAACATAGGAACATTTAATTAAATGCAGACTCCCAAATCTATTTATTCAGCTTAAATTCATCCATGTCAGATCACTGTAAAGAGATTGGTTAATGACCAGTTTTGGCTCTTGTTGTTTACACTGGAGGAGACATGTTCACAATAGACTGTGCTGCTTTCCTTCATGTTTAGTTCAGTAATATTATCAAAAATTACTTTTATTAATTATATTCTTGTTTGAAAAAAAAAATCCAGAGGAGTTATGAGGATAAATTGTCTATCAGAGACGTGAGTTATGAAGCATTCAGGAGTACCTTGAGTATAACTCCTACTAATAGAAACACTGGGTCTTCCTGCAAATTCTGAATCATAGAAAAAAGCCCTGGAGCTTGTGTTCTGTTTCCCCCTCTCATTCATATTCACAAGGCATTTCAGCAGGAGAAAGGAGCCCAGATCTCTACCGGTCAAACACAAGAACAACTTCTCAGGAGGACTGGTAATGCAGCCAAATGCCATGATCATGGAAGCCTTTGTGCAGCCATACTGCATTATTCAGAAAGAAGCGGAATAAATTTTTCAACAGGAAACCTAAAAGCTAAGAACTCTGCAGTTCTGATGGTGATTCTCAGACTCCTTGGTAACTAGAAAGGGTGATGTTAATACTACTTTTTTTTTAGAATTTATTAATACTGTATCAATAGATTTTTCACTTAAATGCTTTGAATGCCAAAACCACAATAATACAAAGACTTGGGAGGATTAGAATTTTGTGTGATACATCTGTCATCAGAAAGAACGCCTGCTGGTCTTGAAAGTTGTGATGTGTATTTGTGTTACAGTATAAATCTTAGGTACTGTCTATATAAGGAATTGACTAGAAAAGCTAGTTTTTGTTAGAGAAGCATGTAAGAGGAAACCTTTGTGGTCAACAGCTGCTGAAGCTTTTATTTCTGACAGGTACTGGAGATGTGCCCTGTGGGCTGGATGGGAGGACTTGGTCCCTAGTGAAGTGTTTTCTGAATTTCTGTCAGTCTATTCAGTCCTCCCTGGCTGTTCTTCCTAATAACTTCAAGGCTTGATATACTTTTAGAAAATAGCATTTTGCATCTCCTGTGAATTGGTTATCTTTCCTGAAGCAGAATGAAGTGTTCATACAGCAGTTCCTGCCATCAAAAGTATTTCCCCCAGGAATAGTGATGCAGAACCTATCTGTAGCTATAGGTTACATGATGAGATATTGAAAACTTCTTAGCAAATAATTTTGCTAAAAATTAAGTCAACCTCTGACCTTCAGCATGGTAATACAGGCTTAATAAGAAACTGTAATTAAGACAGTATTGTTGTTCTAGCACTGATTCACAGTATCCCCTTGAGTAAATCACTTTACAGTGATCTCCTTCTGAAACATAATTCTAAAAATGGCATTAGGTGGTTCCATATGTGCTAACAGATTTTCAATTTTAAGTATTCTTACTTTGTAATAAGGAAATAATTTTCTTTTTTTTTTACTCAGCCTGAGCTTGTTGACTGCTTTCTTTGCATGTAGCATCCCTTATTTGAACAGAACTGGTTAGAAAACACCAAAACAATTTCACAAAAATCAGTTTCAGCAGTTTGTTTAATAGTCCCAGCATTGCATATAGTATTTCTCGACTCTGTCCCAGCTTTACCTACAGTGTTTCTCATCCCCATGAAAATTGTGCCAGCCTGCTGCTTTTGATTGGTTTGCAGAACTGTAGCTGGTCTTTAACTGGCAAACTCCTGATTGTACATTAGAAGGACTTCAGCCCTCCTCCATGCTATCTTTGCAAAATTGTCCACCTGAGAAATTCCTGTCTGCATCCCAGCCGCTGGGTATGTGAGCAGCAATATAGCTGTATTGCCTGTTAGGAGTATACAGGAATGTGTTTTCCCTATATCTGGGAAATGGTTGTTTAAATCTGTGGCCATAAAGGAATAAAACTCTTGTCCTTGTCTTTCAGAGGACCCTTCTCTGTCAGCAGCTGAAAGCAAATGCCTGGAATGGTATTTCTCTCATACAGCCCACCAGTGTACTGTTATTTGCAGCTCAGGCCAGACATAGTATCTGTGTATTTAATACCACCCCAGGGATTTTCTGCTTAGGAATTTATTCAAGCATTTCTTGAAGCAAGACAAGCTTATAACTTTCACAACATCCTGAACATTGTGTGAAGAACTGCCATGTGACTTTAATTAATCTCATGTTATTCCTTCTTGTTTTGCTTTTAGTGAACACAGTGAAAAGTCATTCCCTCTTCATTTTCATCCCAGTTGTTTTGCCTTAATAATCTTCAGCAGTTCCCACCTGGTGCAGCAGCTTTTTCTGCAGTCATCTGTCTGCTTTGGCAGGAGGGGTGCCTGCTCCCCAGAGCCCCTGGTCAATGCCTCTATGCTGCTCTGACAATTGGCATTTTCCATGTCTGGAGAAGTAGAAGACATTTGAACCAATTTTTGGTACCCTCAAGCCTGATAAACCAACAACTGCACATTCAAAACTACCTCTTAGCTATGCCCAGAACTGTTTTCGAAAGCCTGGGCATGTCTATATTGCTTCTGTTGTCATCTTGATGTCACTGCATTAACATGAAAAAAAAAGGTTTGCTCATCACTTAACTACCTAGTTCATTTTGCTGATTGTTAATTCTAGCAAAAACTGTTTCTATTCTTATGAAAGTTTCCATATCTCTCAGAATTGCTGTGGATTTTACTTTAAAAGAAAAACAGCCTACAACAAAGCATCAAAAACATGTTGTGTTACCAGTGAAAATTAGACAACAAGATTAACAGTTACTGTGCAGCTAGATTATATATTCTAGACTCAAGATGACTGAACTTATGGAAGCTAAAGCAGTTTAACCAAGTAATGATAATAATTTTGCATCTCTTGCAGAACTGGAAAGCACTAAACTAGGGTTAAAACAATACTATGATGATTTTTATAGCTGAAATGTTGTTGGAGCTGTAAGAAAATTGAGCCTCATTGTTCATAACAGTAAATGGTGGTCAGAAGTTTCAGGCAGGAAATGATGCAGTGCACTTCAGGTAACCCTTAACAGGTTTATCAAAGCATATTCAGAAAAATGTGTCCTGTGAACAGCATAATGTGATAGAGGCAGAGGCACCAGAAAGAATGCTTCATTTAACAGTGCTTTGTGAAAGCTAAGAGTAGGACCCTTAATTATTAATTTGGTCTGTGGGAAACCTTATTACTTAGAATAACTATCTACATATATTTTTAGTGAAACAATATTTACACTGGCAGCTTTTAAGGCTACAGTCTTTGGACTAAACTTGACACGAATTTAACCTTAGTGTTAATTTGCTGGCAACTTGTTGTCCATGCGGTAGAATGGTAAAAACAAACCTTTTTTCTTTTTTTCTCTTTTTTGCTTTTTTTGGTTTTGGTGGTTTAGTTGTTTTGTCTCTTCAACACTATCAAATAATTCTGAACTTCAAGAAGTTGGTAAAAATAGAGCAGTGAAGATGTGGATGACTTACAAAAGCTGAAGTCTGCCTGCAGAAGTGTTAAACCAGCAGATTGATAAGAAGCTTCTCACTAACAAATTAAAATGAAGTACTGCATTTAACCTAAGTTTTGGGAAAATGTATATCTCTACATGTATTGTAGAGACTGTATTTTGCCTTATAAGTGGAGAGATTACCTCTGATTTTGTATGATTTCATTAACAGCTGACAAAATCTGGCCACTGGGTGATGAACTCAGTAGTTGTTGCCAGCCGAAGCAGTTCATATAGAAATGGAAAGCATTTTATTTTTCTGAAGTGGGTTTTGGAAAACAACGATACATAGGAAGCACGGGCCATTCCAGTGAGATATGAAAAACCACCATAGAAGACTATAGGAATGAGCTTGAGCATTTTATGTGTTCAGCTATCAGTGTGAAGTTGTTGTATTAATGATTACTTTTGGAAGAATAAAGAGGTCAAGGTTGGTGGTTGGTTGGGTTTTTTCCCCCTCAACCTATTACAGCTTTTAACATATTCTTTAAAAATTAAAATGAATATTTAAAAATTAAATTCCATTCTCAGAGTAGGAATTGTGAGAAACTTATTTGATAAGCCTCTGTGTTCTGTGTATAAGGAGGATTCAATAAAATGACTATGAAAATAAGTTCCACTGAGTAACTACTCAGTGATCATGTTCCTCACTGATGTCATACTTAAGTAGTATGTCCTGAATATTAAAACAAAATACTTCAATTTTTGTTTCATCAGGTACTTAGACCTTTTCTTTTAATGAAAACTGAACTAGAGATGAATAATCAGAATTGATTCTAATTTAATTTTATTATAATATGCATGGCCTTCTGTTTTGCATCTGCTGTCAGTTTTGTGGATTTTATTAGAATAGATATGTCAAGTCAGATACTAAGATCTATTTTTACTTATATAAAAAGATTAAATGTTAAGATACTTGTGTAGAATGTGATGTTGAAGCAGGAAATATCTAACTGCTAAAACAGTATCTCATGAATATTTTTAAACAGAACCTGCTTACCTGCTTTTCTGGCATAGTTGCTGTACTTCTGATGTGAAGTTAATCAGACAGTGAGAGTTTATATGAATATGATTGTAAAGGCTATGAAAGTGAATATCAGGAACAATAGCCAGAACATTGTGTATCTGGATGCATCTTTTACAATGGCAGAGTTACAGCAGCAGAACTGTGTTGTTTTTTTTCTTTAATGGAATTATTTTGCATTTCCTTTTCTCTCAATATTTTGTGAATTGGTTCTGCTTTTCTTGAAGGACAGAGGTCTCTGCAGCAGCTGCTGCTGCCAGTATCTGCTGCTATGCCTAATGGCATGGTTATAATCTTCCTGTTAGTCTGGCAGTGGGACCACAATTAGTACTCAAATCTGTGGTCTTGTGATTGGTACTGTTGCAGTAACCAAAGCTGCATGCTGATACTTGTCGCTTTAATTTGTCACAGGAAAAAAAACCAAAATCAACCAAAACGGGAATGGGCTGATGATTAAATAGCACATGTAGATCCTGTTAAAGCACATTCTTCTGTTAAAGAAACACATGTAGGGATAGACAAACTGTTACCTCTTTAAGACCGGGTTTTGCAACAGGGAGAGGGAAAGTGGAGGCAGGAAAGGACAGGGCTGAGGGGGTGAGCAGACCCAGGCTGAGGACACAGCGGGAAGCGGAGTAAAGAATCCTGCACTCCGGTGCTTGAGGCTCGCACTTGTGTGCTACCAGAAAAGGGTCTCACCCCCTCTAGCGGCTTGCATTCCTCCTTGGCGGTAATAATACTACCAACTTAAGTGAGCACGTATAGCTGGAGTAGGGGCTCCCAAAGATAAGCGATTACTTTCCTGTAGCTTCATGTTTCTGCAACTTTCTGTACATTTTTAGCACGGCAGCATGTTTTGTAAGTATTAATGAAATATAAATCAAGTTAGCCATCCTTATGGTGCTTCTGCGCTTTGGGATAGACACTTACTCCATGAGTGCAGCCCGACTTTAGGCTGGGCAGGCTATCCCTGTTTGCAGCTCTCCGGGACAAAGCCGCGCTGTCCCCTTCGGGGCGGTGGGAGCGCCCGGCGCTGTCCCCGCTGCGAGCCGCGTCGCCTGCTCACAGTGCCATCAAGCGGATGCCCGGCACTACGGCGCCAGCCGCGACTCCACTTTCTTAATCCCTTTGTGTTACCTTTAAATCCTGCTGTACCTAACTTCACTTACTTGCACGGCTGCTTCTAACACCCGCCTAGGAGAGGCTTCTCCTATCTGCCTTAAATACTGAACAATGTTTGCTGTTTCTCTGCCCCGGCTTTGTTCTGTAGCCTCAGACCTTATTTGCCTTGCACTTTTCAGTGTTCTGAAGTTGACTTTAAGTGTAGTTCAGGTATCTTCACTCAAAAAAAAAGTCTTATGGCTACCTGATCCAAGAAATGGCTTGTGCCCAATAGCTGCGTCCCTGTTTGCCCATAAAGTTATCCAGCATTCTGCACGTATTGGTGCTTCAGTCTAGCAGTATTGTCTATTATTAAAAAATTGAACAGCCTTTTCTTTTCTTAGATGCTGAAAGTGGCTGAACATTTTCTGACAATATTTCTCCAATTACTCATAGCTTTATCACATTTTAGATGTTTAAGGTGAATGGTTCTTTTTTTCCTCAAGAAGAAACTTCTTTGATTTTTGCCTTTTTCTTTTAGTGCATTCAGATTTTTTTTTTTGTCTCAAAATGTTTTTGAAAATATTTTCTTTGCTAAGCTATGGCACACTAAAGTTCTGGTAAGGAATACTTGACACTTGGCTGTGAGCTGGGATATACACAGCTTGAGTACTATGAGAAGCCCAACACTGTTCACGTGGCTTAAAAATATTCTTTTCTTTTAATTGCACGTTCAGATCTTTGTCATTCTGCCTGCTAGTTTATGGCTCATTCTCCATCTCTCTCATTTTTCTTCTCCTTCTTCAGCAGCTGCACCATCGTTTTTGCAACAAGCAGTGTTACCCCACTGTTGTCTCCCTTCAGCATATCCCCTTTTATCCTGTTGCTATCCTTTTGCTAGCATCTCTTTTCTCCTTATGCCTTGTGCAGATGGAAGCATTTGTGATAGAGGTACGAGTCTCAATAGATTTGTTTTTTGGTGGAACTCATTACATGTCAATTCTCTATCAAACAAGTGAACTGAACAAGTGAAAAAGTCAACAACTGAACAAGTGTTTGGTGGTGGCAAAAAGGGTCATTCCACAAAATGTTTTGGTTTTATAACAACTTCTGCATGTTCCAAAAGCTGCACAGTAAAGGAATTTTTCCTCATAGCCACATGGAACTTCCTGTGCATCAGTTTTCTGCCCGTTGCATCTTGTCCTGTTGCTGGCACCACCAAGAAGAGCGTGGCTCTTGATACCCCACCTTCAGATACCCATAGACACTGCTTAGGTCCCTTCTCAGCTGTCTCTACCCAAGGCTGAACAGGCCCAGCTCCTTCAGCCTTTTCTTGTAAGAGAGGTGCTCTAGTCTCCTGATCATTGTTGTAGCCCTCCACTGGACCTGCTTCAGGATTTCCATGCCTCTTGTACTGAGGTGCCCAGAACTGGACACGGTTGGTAAGAAAGTGTTCTTCATTTCACATTGCTCAGTGGAATAGAAAGTGCATTATTACTGTGCATGTTATGATTTCAAGTGTTGGGCTAAACCTTAAAGTCAGTAGCTTTAATCACTGGGCTCTTCTTTTGTCAATAGCCATGTGAAGCAATTAGGATCCTTTATGGATTGTAAGGCTCAAGCCAGTGGATGTCCCCAAACTGACATGCATCTGTCACAGCACAAAACAGAGAATCTTATGTGGTATGTGCCTGTATGAGCAGAAATAAAAGAGGTTTGTGGGCATATACAAGGGAGAAGTAGCAGAGCCCTGAGTAAGATGAGAAGAAAATTTGTCTGAAGGCTAACTCAAAGAGTGTTAGCACTTAGAGCAAAAAATGCGTTCCTGATTATTTTCTTCCTGGTTCAACATGATGAGACGTAATACACTCCTTATATAAAATAATATTGCTTCAAGGCAATATCTACTTCTTTAGTCTAGTTCTCCTTTTAATGACATCAACTTGCAGTCACAATTGCACTAAATGGGCCTAAAAAAGTGTGTAAATGGGCCTAAATCAGTGTGTAAAATTCAGTACTTCTATCAAAATACATTAAATCTGTACCTGCTTAATTTCCTCATGATCAGAAATATCTCCTCAATGGAACAAGTCCAATCCCAACTCATGTATTTGAAGTCTCCCCACACATTTCTAGAAATTGCAGAAGTTTTTGTGGTAGCCATTCATGATTTGACTTTTGCCTTCAGAAATTCAAAGAGTATAAAATGACTGGTTGCTACCTTTGACATTTCTTTTGCACCTATAGGAACATGAAAAGTACCAGTTTGCTACTGATTTTGTTAATGTGATGCCATTGCCATTGTCTGCCTTCACACAGTGTGTGGGAAGGGAAGCATTTTTTTTCATAAATACAAATTACTTATAAATTCAAGTGCAGCTTAGGTTTTTTGGTTTTTTTTGAGGAATGTAAATGGGTGCTGAACATAGCAGCAGGAAATAGATTTTTACATTCATAATGAAGCTTCATGGGTATTTGTGTATTTATTGCAGGCAAGTCTGGTAGCTCTAGTGTAGCTGTTGGTAATGAGCCTGTTTAGTTATGGCAGAATGTGTAACATTTGTGACCACATAAATCACATGTCTGCAGGATGACTGGGAAAGTCTTGGTTTTCAGTATGCTTGTCCACATCTTGGACTGGACACTGCCACATTCTGGCACAGAAATTCATGGTTCCAGTTTCCTTTGACTTTATGGCACTTCATTTCCCAGCTGCTAGCATCTGAACACAGTGTAACTTTACAGACATCTCCTCCCAAGGAGACCTAAGAGCAGTGTCACTGCTACTCAGAGTCCCAGAGAAGGGAAATACTGACGTGCTTTCTCAACCGCAGGACAAGGAGAAGGTCTGGCACCTCTGCAGTCGGAGGTTGTAACTAACACAGTAAACGAGCAATGCTTATACAGAGAAACTGGGAGAAAGGAAAGAGCTGCTTGGGGAACAGGAAAAAATTCACTGTTCCTACGGACAAATTTATTTCTGAAGAACTTTCATAATGATACAGGAGCAGGGGGAAAAAATCTGGTTTTCAAGGAAGATTGCTTAGGAAATGAAAACATTTTGTTCTTTGTACTTTTGTGATAGTTTCATGGTACTTTGAATATGTCAGCTGATGTTCATTTAGAAGCAATGGCTTGCAGTAACCCTCCAGGTCACTGGTAGAGCTGAGAAAGAAACCACAACTCTCTGACTATTTACTTCTGTGAGTCCTGGCTACTGCACCTCGTCTTCTCTTCCATTTACAAGAGAGAAAACAATTATATACTTATTATATTCCAAGTGAGATGGTGACATTGAAGACAGCATAAGTGCAGCTATCATGAGGAAAAGTGAATTGCTCAATTTAAGGAAGTAAGACCTCAGTGTAATTGTTAACAGCTGAGTATTTGGAGACAAGTAAAGCTACTCTACACAGTGATTAAGGACAGTCCCTTAGAGCAGAGAGGGAATGTGACCTGGGGAGAGGGTATAAAGGCACTCACACACAGGCTTTTAGGCTGATTTGTTTGCAGTTCCTGTTGCAGGCCAGCAGGAACATGCCCTGTAGTGCGTGTGGTGCAATATGCCCTGCAGTGCCTGCCCTGCGTGCTGCTCTGCCCACCGGGCACGGCTCAGGCAGCAGTGAAATCGTGTGACACTGCTGGTGGTGCAGAGCATTGCCTGCCAGCACACACGTAAAAGCAGATTAAGTCAGAAACACTCCCATGCTCTGGTGCTGCCTTTCCCCTATCAGTACGGATGTAGTTCTTGGCTTTCCATGAATCTGCACAGGGGTACAAATTGATAGATGGGGAAGGAAGGAGTGGCAATGCCAATGCCAGAAAAGGCTAGTTTTTTCCATGTTAGGCCAGCAGCTGTGAGAAATAGAAGATTAAAAAAGTGTGTGACAGAGGGGTTTTGTTGATTTTTTTTTTTTTCTTTCTTTTTCTTTTTCCCCAGTATTTGGTTTTGTTGGTTTTTCCCTGGGGTTTTTTGTTAGGTTGGTTTTGTTCTTGGCTTTTCTTTTCCGCATATGAAATCAGATTTATGGTTACAAATTAAAAATCTGTTTTCAGAATCGATAAAGTCTTTGCAGCAAGCTCTTTAGTTATAAAATGCCTCAGGTAATTTGTATAAGGATATAGAGCTCTTTGACTATTTGGATTTGATAGTACTGCACCATCTCTTGGTCTTTTTCAGGGGAATCAATTTATACTTTGAGTTCAGTTTCTAAAAGACATCATAAAATTCGCTGTGACATAGGTCCTGGTAAAAAAACTGTCTTTAAAAAGTAGCAAGAACAAATTTAATTTATGTGACTATAGTATTTCAGGACAATTGACAGGAAGGCCTGCAGAATTCACCCATTCATTCTTGGTTCATGTTCTAGATCCTTCATTCATGTTCTAGTTCCATGAAAAAAGAAAATGCCTTCCTTATGGAAGTCATGAATTTTTTACTATTAAAAGAATCAGATCTAATGAATTAAAGACTTTATTTTGAGAAGCATTAGATAAATTAGTTGCTTCATAAGCAGAGATGAAGTTGGAAATAATAATTTGAGAAGAGAATAAACTAAAAAAAGACAGAAAATATGGGAAAATGGATGTAAGAACTGCAACAAGATTGAATGCATATCAAAGGATAATGTAAACCAAGAATGAGAGATTCTTAAGCAGGCAAGAAACACTGGGCATTGGGAAAATATTTAAGCCCATGGAAAAGGAGTAAAAGCAGAAGGAGAACAAATGTAGACAGATGTACAGTGAACTGAATTTGAATTTTTTTGTTGTACTTCTACTCAGCTGTAAGAGGCAGGGGTGTGTGACCCAGGGCACTTCCCTGATCAGTCAGCCTTGCCTGGGTGAGTATTCATTGCTTGATTAATGTCAACTTGTGCAGTCCAAAATTATGGAGACAAAGAGCAAGCCTACTCAAACTCTAATCAAATAAAAAAACAATGTTCTATTCTTGCACTTTTTAGTAAAATATTTATGAGGGGAGGATAGCCTGTATCATGAAAGGAAACCTTTTTTTCCTATTTCTTTCCTTGTTTTCCTTACTTCTGTAGCTTAAAGACTAAATATCCTTACTCAGTTGGTGAAGTATTTTAACCCCTAGTACCACAGAATCAAGCTAAACTAACTATGATCCTACTTAAAGGCTAATTAACTATGATACTACTTAACTGGAGGCAAAACCTTATTTTGCTGAGCGATCCATGAAAGTTTAAAATAATTTGGCCCTGTATTGAACTGCTAATAATGTAGGCAGAAGCAAACCCTTAACATCAGTAAATTAGTACCAAGGAAGACAGCAGCATATTGATTTCTGAACACAACTCAGCTACCTGAAATCAAATGCTCTCCAGTGTGCAGTTCAACAGCCATATTAATATTAATACCTTACAGTTTTTCTTGAGACACACAGTGAGAAGTATACCTAAATATATGTGTGAAAGAACCTTGTGTTGCTGGAAGCAAAATGCATGTCTGTAAGTAATTGGAACAGGCTTGCTCATATACCTGATTTTCTGTATAAAGGCTTAGTTTGTTGGGGTTTGTTTTTCTGGTTTTTTTTTCATTTAAACAGACCTTTGTTTAGATTCACAATCACTTCAATCAGTGATTCAAAACACGGTATGATTTTCAGTTAAGCGGCAAGATGCTGTGTGCTTACTAGGTGTAAGATTAACATCTTTGAAAATTTACACTGCAGCAGATGACTGTTTTATCTCTCTGAGGATGTAACCCATTGTATGTTTCGTAATGCTGTTTTCACTGAGAGGCCATTTAGGCAGTTGTTTCGAACTGTTCTTTTTCTGTGCTCCTCGCCAAGTAACCCCAAAGAAAGAAAAGAGGCCAAATGGCCCCATCTGAAGCTGTAGTAAAAGCACTTCATGGCCACTTGCAGAAGGAGAAAGAGATATGCAATAGCTACCAAATGCTGATGCTTCTACAATCATAGCTAGCAAAAGCCTGAGCACTGGGGAAGAGTGTCTGAAGGTAGAGACTGTAATGTGAAGGTTTAAATATTTTTCTGGACCAGTGAATGACACACTGCAAGCAAGACTCTAATCATAAGCTTAGGGCAACAATATTTTTGCTTGAATAAAATACCTTTTTTTTTTCTTTTTTCTTCATGTCTGCAACATGCAAGTCTCCAAGTACAAAAAATCCCTACAGGAAGTAATTCCAGTAGCTGCTGTAAGAGGAGACAGGATTTTTTTTTCTGTATGTGTCTGACCTTGGAAGCCTGTGCCTGGCTTATCTTGCAGCCATATGAAAAGCAGTGTGGTTACCACATCAAATCCATAGAAGTCTGCAAAATAAAATTGCAGTGTGGGTTTTATCAAGGAGAAGCTGCACCCAATTTTCATGGCTCCTCAAAGGCAAGTGAATTCAGTGTCCCCAAATTGTCTGTGCTTCACAGACAAGTGCTTTAGGTAAATAATGACTGGTATAGTCACACCACCAGAATTCGGCACTGCTGTTCCAGTTTATAAATAACTTTGCCTAGAAATCAGATAGCAGCATGTGCAGGTGTGAGTCATTAGTGCAGGAGACACAATGATGTGTGGAAAAAGCATGGCTTACATCCAAACCAGCCCACACACTTTCATCAGCCCCTTGAAGTCTACAGCACAGAAAATAAATTTTTCAAGTCAGGATGCTGAAGCCCACCCAGACTTAAAACTCAGAGGTGCAGTAATATGAAATGAAGTGCTTTTCCCAGTACCTTGTTGATCAGTTATGCTCAAAAGGCAGTTTTGTAAGTGACTAATTTACTGTCTCAGTTAATTATCATTATTTCAATTAACACACACAGATGAGTGTCAAAGCTGTTTTCTGCAAATCATTGTTTTAGAACATGTACTTGTAAGTTCTAAGGAATTAAGGAACTATCTGAATTATTATTTGATTTTCTTTTTAAAATTTCATGAGCTGAAACTGGAAACAGTTTCTGATATTGACCTCCCTGGTTGCAGAGTTAATGGAGGGTGTAATTAAGAAATCAACAAGTACCAAAATAGCACTTAGAGTAAGGTGCTGGTTTTGGAGAGAATTCTAAGGAAAGAAAAAAATGAGTTTTTAGATCAAGAATATGTCTGATTTAGTTTTAACTGGTCTGGCAAAATTTATCCTTTCAAGGCTTAACCTAAGGAAAGGGGATACCTGAGTCCTGATGCCAGGTGAGGGTTCTCAGAAAAACAACTGAATTTTCCAACAGGGTTTAAGTTATTTTTATAACTAAATATTAAAGACAGAAGTAAGTAATTCTTTTTTTATATGAAAGCATATTTGCATCCTAGAACTGGTATGTTTTCAATACTGCAGATTGAATCATTGTTTATCTTCATAAGTTGCACATTTTACTATTTGTTGGACAATCTTTTTTGCCATATGTCTTCTTTTTCCAATTTTTGCAGTTACATAAAGAGAGAAAATTGAAGCTCAAGTTTGGATTACTTTCTCTAAAATTTTGGGGTTAGGTTCTACCAAAAGGTACCATATCTTTTTATTGCTTACTGTCATTGAAACTATGGTTAGGATTCAGAGTTCTGTGCAAAGGTGATCATCTTCTTTCCTTTTTCTATTGGCATGTTCTTGTCCGTGGACGGAATGCTAAAATGGGATACTTGGACATCCTGATAGACATAGAATAGCATCATAGAAAAAGCAGGGAATGTCAAACCATTCAGACTATATTACAAATTACCTGATTCACAGAAATTCTGTGAATAGTTATGCTCAGCTTCTGACTGACATCTGCCAGGAAAGGATGAAAAAAAATTTAACATGAGTCTGCCTTCTGTGAAATTGATACAGTCAGAGCTGATTAAAAATAGCCTGAGGCATCAACCACCTTTCTCTGCTTTTAAAGACAACAAAATTCTGCAAATTATAGCCATGTAAATCCAAATTAAGATGTCAGAAGTATAATTGCAGGCTCACAGGGATGTAGATCAGAGCACTATTTGTCTCAGCTACTTTTCTGCTATTGTTTCTTTAAACTGTGCTCCTAGTTAAGGAGAGATTATATATACTTGCTCAACACACTTTTCTGTAAATAATTTTTTTTTTAAAGAAAGCAGTTAAGGAATTCTTCTGTACTTTGGGATGGTCTTTCAAAATCTCATTTTATTTGAAACTAATAAAAATTAGCCTTTTTCTTCCTTGTAGTTTTAGAAGCTTTTCATTGTTTGGAATCAGGTTACTTTTCATTTGTCAATTTAGTAGTTGCCAAACTCAAACCACTCAGAATGACTGTCTAGATTTATAGATAAGTTTTCCTCCAGCAAATTCTCTGTCACTTTACATAGTAACTGTTCTGAAGATATTATCTATACACTTGTTTGTTTTTTTCCTCAGATATGAACTCAACATGAGGGTTTGAGATGTTTTCTGAAAGGCAAATGTTTGTAGGGTTTATCGCCCTAGTTTCTCATGTAAAATATTATCACAATATAACAGGTACAAATTACAATATATGACAGAAGTGCTTTTAATCAGGTCTGGAAATGCTACCATATATACTAATTCATATTACCCAATTAGTATAATCAGATTCAAATAACAGTATGTGTCAAGTGTGTCCAGTTGTATAATCAATTCTGCAAAAATAAGATTCTGTGCTTTTGCAGAAACATTGCATTTCTAAGAAAAGATTTATGAGTAAAAATGATACATTGAAAATACACTGAATTACTTATCATTATTTTTCATCTTAAAAAGTGGGAAAGAGTAAGAGCAACTTTCTGTAGAAATATATGTGGAGTAGACAAGTGTCACCAACGTGAAATGCCATGACATTCAGTACAATATTAGTCACTAAATACACATAAATTCAAAATAGGCAAATGTAGAACACCACTGGCAAATTTCCCAATGTTGAGGAGAAACTCGACAAAATAATGCAAGGATATATGTAAAAAATGTGATTTTTGTTGTGATGTTTCTATGTATTATGGAAGAAAGGGTCAAGGTACAGATGCATCCTGGAAGAGATACAAAATGATGTGATGAAAGGAAGGGTCACTTACACTATTTGTTGTTCTTTGTTCGATATTTCTACTGAGTTGAAGATTTTTTCTGCTTGAGTGTAAAGTTATTGTAGCTAAGAAAAACTAGAGATGCTTTGTTTGACAAGAAGTAAAGTAAGGGAATACAGTTGGTGTCTTGAGTCCCTGGCTTTCTTTTAAGCTGTCACCAAATTATGCATCCCACTTAAGAAAATTTGCTTCACTTTTTTTTTCTCTAGTTGAACAGAACCAACCCTTTGCTTCCCCCTGGAACTGGTGCTGCAAACAGTGAGACGCTGGGTGAGCTAAAGTTATTCGCACCAGGCCCAATGTAACCTGCTTGGTTTATGTATTAGATTCAGGCTTTTGTGTTCCTATTGATTTTCAGTTGGCAGGAAGGATTTTGCTGACTTGGGCATTTTTGCCTGACTAGAGCCAACCTTGCTCAAAAAGGAGCTCAGCAAGGCAAAGGATCAGGCTTTTGCAGTAAGTTCTGCCAGAAACATTCTCTCTTAAACAAAGTCCAATACGAAAAAAAGGCTAATGTTCAAGTAATTTCTTCTTCAAAAATCGCAAAACACATCTTGAAGTATGTGAGAAAAGAACCTAAATAAAAACCTAGTAATATCACTGGGATCTCAGTGCAGACTGCTATATATAAATGAACTGAATCTTTTCTTTGTTAAACTGCACACAGTATTCATGCAACAGCAGGATTAAGTTTCACTCCTGACTCTGAACAACATGTCCAGTTTTGGGCTTCCCAGTACAAGTATGTCCATGGATGTACTGGATAGAGTCCAATACAGGTACAGAAAGAGGATTAAGGAACTGAAGCATCTCCCCTATGAGGAAAGGCTTAGGGAGCTGGTACTGTTTAGCAAAGAGAATGCTCATGGAGAGATCTCATCACTGTGTATAAATAGGGGATGGTAGGATGCAAAAATGGCACAGCCAGGATCTTTTCAGTGGTGCCCAGCGACAGAACAAGAGGCAATGGACACACAGGTAAACACAGGAAACTCTCTCTGAACATCAGGAAGCACCTTTTACTGTGAGAGGGACCCACAAGTTGCTCAGAGAGGTTGTGAAGTCTCATCCTTAGAGATATTCGAAAGCTGTGTAGACACAGTCCTAAGCAAACAGCTTTAGGTGGTCCTGCTGGAGCACAGAGGGTTGGACCAGGTGGCCTCCAAAGCCAGTCTCAGCCCATTTGTGATTCTGGTGTGGTGCCTGCACTGTGGCTTTAAAGAGAAGATTTTAATTCATACAAAAAGTGAAGGAAGGCATCTTCATTCAGTTATAGCTAAGTCAAGAATTAGTAGTTTTCAGTTTGTGTACTCTAATACTTGCAGTCTGCAGAAGGAAGCAAATGAATAAATCTGTTTCTCATCATGAACAAGAATTGGGAGTTGGTAACTGAGTTAAAACTAGAAGTGTGACTTGAAGATGATATTCTCATTGTATGGAATTTATCTCTTGGTTTCAATGCCATTCAATTAGCATGGTCAATTATTATATATATTGTCTGCCAGAGGTCAGATGAGTGCAATTTGAAATGGTAAGACCAAAGCCTATAATTGTGTTGTAGGAAAGATCAACTTTGAGGTGATATTTATTAATTCTTCTATGCCAGTTTAAAGTTCTGATGCAATTCCTGTTTATAGCATTGGTAGTATCAGTCTTCACAGCTCTCATTTTGCAATACCAACATCTTCCCATCTCATGCAGTGACATTTATAAAGCTTTTTCAACAGCGTCTTTGAACTGGCTGGTTCCACTCATTCAAGCATAGTGGGAGCCAGGAGCCTTTCCAAAATTTTGACAAAATCTTTCTTTGTGACCCTTTTTCTCTCCTCAGATAAATCAGTTAATTTTTCTTTGGCTCAGTTTTGCTGTCCCTAGATAAAAATTACGACGTGACGTTGCTGCTGTAAAACTTTGCTCATGATCTGCCAAAGTGCTTTGAGACACTGAAGTTTAGGCACTGCAGAACTGCCTGCCTTACATAACAGCTGCAGGCTCCTGTGCCTGGGGGCTGGTCTCTAGTGACCCCTCTTCAAACAGGGCAGGGCAGAGCAGCCAGGCAGTAACAGCCCCTCTTGGTCTCTCTGGAAAGCATTACACAGGTAAAATGTCCTCTGTGAATCATCCCAACTTGACTTACTTTTTTTCTTTCTTTTTTTTTTTTTTTTTAAGGGTGATGATACAATTTGGGTGTTTCAAATACAGTTGATGTTCATCCTTTGAAGGAGAGGAAGTTTATTAGTAGGTAGGGATTATGGTGTTGAGGATTCATGACCTTTTGTGATGCTTCTTACCTATGTTATTTCAGATGAACTAATAAATGCTGCTTAGCATTTCTCCACAAGGCTTTGCTACAAAGCCCTTCCAATGTCCAATGGATGGAAACACTAGAGTTGATCAAGAAACATCATTTATAACATGGGTTGATTTAATGGCCTTCTAGCTGCAGGTGGTCCCACAGATATAGCACATACCTCCACCATCCAGATCTGAGAGGCCTCAGTGGCCCTTGCAGTGAGGAATCTCTGCGGCTGTCAGTGTGTTTATAATATAGAAACGTGTTGGTTCACTGGTTTAATCATACTGCTGTAACTTTGCAGCGCCTGCAAGCTGAGTTTGCCTTGCTTTCAAGCTTGATGTGCATTTACTGAAGCCCTGGGGCTAAGTGCTGATGCCAGGTATTGGTTTACAGGTGCTTACACTGGAATGGTGATGCTCCTTGTCTGCTACCTCTGCTGTTTTTCAGTTCATACACTTCTGATTTTATTAGAACCACTGTTGTTCCTTGTGTAAGTTTTCTCCTCCTCTTGTCCTCATTTTCCCTGCTGGAAATCCTGGCTTAATATCACATGTTGAACAACTGAGTGGCAGTTTGAAGTGTTTGCTGGGATGGGGCTTTTTAGTGGGCATTGATTCAGGTTTGTGTAAAATATGGAGACATTTCTAGTGAAAATATCTGGGTTTTGCCTGTAGAAGATCAGATGACTGGATCCTAGAATAGCAGCCATATATTTAAATTATTTTTGGCTTTCTAGTCTTTAGCAGAAATGCTTTCATATTTCAGATTCATTTGGAGCAACAGCATTTAAAATGAGGTGCTGCAAGGAAATTTACAGCACAATTATTCTCCTTTTCACATTATACTCAGTGCTAAATTTAATGCAGTGTTAGAAAGTTTATGTCTTACCAAATATTGTTAAAAACAGGTTTAATAACCACTTCCAATGTTTTTGTTTGTTTGACATTATAATTCAGCACGGCTTGTTTAGATTTTTGAGCTTCATCCCCTGGTAGTGAGGGGAGTTACAGACAATATTTAGTTGTAAAGTGACTGGGCAAGAACTGTTCAAATACCTGCCAGAAAAAAGTAAGATCAGTAGATGTGTTCTGACTGTATAAACAGTTTTACAAGTGTATTATGGTAAATCAAGTTCAATGTGTTCATTTGTTTCCTCAGTTTAAACATCTTGGGTACGTGGCAGAAGAGAAGATGAGGTTGTATTGAGCCATTAGAGGGCAATGATGGGATCTGTAGAAAGGTCAAAGGTTGAGCACATTTATGCTGTGCTCCCACCCTTTCCTGCCCCTTGGTCCTGCATGTGAGTCTCCCAGTGCCATGGCTTGTGAGGACAGTGACCTACATAGGAGTCAGGTTTTAAAGCTGCAATAAACCTGCTTCTACCAGAGACATGTTTTGTAATCTGTCTGGTGACGCAGTTATCTAGTTTGAACGTGTGCCAGTAATTCTATGAGGCAGGCAAGTACAGAGTAAGCGCTGAAGGATTGCTCCCATGGTCCTTTTCAGGCTGTTTACAGACACCAAAAGCTTTCAGAGTTAGATAGTGAGCTTTACAGGGCAGAGATGCTGCTGTACTTTTGCAAGCATTAGCACATTTTTTATGGTACTGCATAAATAACCACATGCAAATAGAAACTATTAAAAAAAAAAAAAAGCCAATAGAAGATTGGCCCAGGAGCTTCTGCAGGGTAATGAGACAAGCAGAAGCTATGTGCCCTATCTGGGTGCCCACAGTCCATGGAGTGTCTCTACCAACCAATTGTTCTTTCCATTCTTGGGGTAGAAAAATTATTTCGGGAAATATTTCTGGAATTGCAAACTTACATGACAATTAGATTTTATAAGATGTGTAGATAGCCAGACCCTGCACAGCTGGCAGGAGGTAATGGAATTTGGATGAAAACTTGTGCTTAACCATTTTGCAATTGAGTTTGGTTTATTGCTTTCAGAATTCAGTAGAATACTTCATTATCTGAACCTATTTTGAACAAACTAGGAAATGTCTCAAAGGGCAGCTGACCTCTCCGATTTGGTTTCAAGTATGTCCACAAAACATTTATCACTTTAAACTATAGCAAAAACATTTCCTTTGAAAGGACTTTTTTTCTCTTTCTAGGAAGGCTGTACTAGCTCCTTTCCCCACAGGCTCACCAAGCAAGCTGTGTAAAGAGAAGTGGCTCCTGTGGCCGCTAAAGAAAACAACTGAACCAGACAGGCATTTGCTGAGAGCTTAACCTGGAGTTTGTGCCAGAGTGAGTACACAAGCATTACTGAGAGCCTTCTTTCTTCTGTCAGACATCAGAATTGTTTTCTTTTCTGACCCCAGGCAGGGGGTGCTTAGAGTATGGCAGAAGCCAGGAGTTAGATTATACTGGATAGTTATGGCAGCGTGTGCTCTCGGAGAAGGCTCAGTGAGGGCAAAGCTGCATGCAGGGGAGGCAGGGTAAATGTCATTGCATTTGCTGAAGCTGAAGTCAGGGCTGCTTTCCAGCCAGCAAGCATGAAGCTCACATTTTACCTCTGCAGTGTGCTGCCATTGCAGCACTGGCTGTTTTTCACCATTAGGTAATAACTTTCTGCATTGCAGGTCTGCACACTTGCAACTTTGTTGCTTTTACACCTTCCTCTCGTAAAGGTAAAATTTCAAAACTTACTTCCCATGAGGCACACAATTCTATAAAGTAGCCTTCCTCTGCAGCTGGAACCAGCAGGGGTTTTTCTTATGGAGCAAGGGAAGAGTTTGCAGGTTCCACAAGGACCCTCATGCACAGGCTGTGCAATGACGGGAAAGGTGGTATCTCTTGATGACAAGCATTGTCAGAAAGAGCTTGGCCAGAGGTCTCCTTCCTGTTTCTGATGATAAAGTATTTGTATCATGTGTGAAGTTATTGTGAAATCCAAACCCAGGTCATGAGAAGAAACCCTCATTTTTAGCAGTTCAGAGGAACACTAAGAAGCATTTTATTAACTTACGTATTCTATGTCCCACCATCTATGAAGAGCAAGATGAAAGGAAAATGAGTGTCACATCTCAAGACATTGTGCTGCTCTAGTGTAGGTGTCCAGATGCTGATGTGCCCAGACAACTGTACAACCCGGTGTGGAACTTTTGGCCTGTAAAACTGTGATTATGAAGAGGAAACATATGGAAGACTGCCCTTTAAAATTCTGAGAGAGCAGTGGTGTGTTTCTGAACTGATGCCATAAAAGAAAACGTATCCACTAACAAGCACACTTTGTAGCTTACTTGTCCTAGTAGTCAATATTGCAGAATCTGGAAATGCTGTATACTTCCAAATATCAAGCTCCTGCTTCAGTTCTTGTGGATTTGAAGGTCTAACTTTGGGGATACAAGTTTGGAGATGTGTGGAGATACTAAAGCAATGGGAATACATCCTGTGGGAAGCCAAAAGTAACTATGGTAAGGGCAGTCATTTGATCTTACTGGTGTACTTTCGAAGTAAAGATAAGCCATCTTCAAGACCTAGCTGAAAATGTAAGTAGTTACATAACTAAATACTAAAACTTCTTGTAATTATAGTTTGTTTCCTTGGTAGCTGTGTTTTAATACTCCTAACATACAATGATGAAATAATAGAATTTTAAAAAGAAAAGAGTGAGATGTTGAAAGTGCCCACTACTACTTCTTCTTTTCATAGGTTTCCTGCCCTGATAAAATATTGAACAGTTTGTGAGCACAGCTTTTTAGCTCTTGTGTGCTGCTGTGAATTTGTGAGGTGAGTGTAGTTGCTACCCAACGATACTTACTGGAGGGTTAAGTAAGAGAAACTGGGCCAGGTACCTGGACCCTGGATGTTCAAGTAATTCACAATATAATCTTGTTAACCTGAAGTTACTGTATCTGAGTGCCTTATAGTTGTCATGAAAAAAAAACAACAAAAATTAGTCTCTTTCAACAACTCAGCACATTCATTAAGTTGTGACTCAGCCTAAACACCATTTTTATAAAATGTACTATTACATACTTAAGTGTTTGTCAGTATGTCACACAGTACTGTGATGAATCATTGCAGCTAAACCTATTAGACAAAATAATTTAATGAGGCACATCTGTTAAAGCTGTTCGTGATTTTTTTTTTTTAAATTCTGCCTATTTGCTTTCTTAGAAAATCAAATTGTTTAATGAATCTGCAGAACCTTTTCCTTTAATTAGTTCAAAATAGATGTGGAAGGAAATTTTCTTTCAGATACATTCCATTTTGCTCTAAAACTATTTTTTTAATAGCCTTCAGCTTAACAAAGGGAAATTACTTTATGTACTTCAGAGGGGTATATTGTGTGTTTTTCCACAAGTTTCACAAAAATACTTTGTATATTGGTGTAATGAAAGCATGTTACATATACTACCTTTGGGCCAGGTTTTATGTTGGACCACCAGGAAATCAGTAGTTAGTTATCTGTCACTTAAAAGGAGGGGGGAAAGGATGTGTCCCTCCCATGGTGTTATGTGCCATTTCCTCAACTTTTTGCATTCTCTTTGGAGGGAAAATCCCTGAAGTGTGAATCTGGCATAAAAATACCAGCTCCTTATAGTATATGGCTTAGATAGATAAGAGTTGAATATTATATTATTCCATATTTATATGGAGTTTCCACAGTCATATTATAAACATGTTAGAGGTGCTTGTAAAATAGTCTTAATACTGTAGATTTAAATCTGTAATCTGAAATAATAATGCAATAACTGTTTTCTATCCAATTTGGCACTTTTGGTTAAAAAAGTCTTATTTCAAATTCAGTGACCATTAGAAATGTCTTCATTTTTTGTGTACTTGGTGCTGCGTTATGATTTGCCAAAAGTGGTTTAGGTAGAAGTCACTTTTACCATTCAGACAGTACGAAAGAGGAGAAACAGTAGGCTTTTGTTTTGTCAGTTTTTCTCAGGTTAACAGGAATAATTGAACCACAGGGTGATTCCTCTCTACCTGACAGGTTTTTTCCTGGTTTTTTTGTTCATAACTGTTGACATTTATAATTTCTTTTACTGATTTTCTTAAACAACTTGGTGTCTTTCTTAATTGCACTGCACCTTACACAATTAGTTTGAGTGGTGAAAAGAATTATGTGTGTCGGTGGCTTTCCAGAGTCTTAACATTTCATAAAACAGTGCTTTATGGATGTTAATTTCTGTATAGAGCCCCAGTGCCTTGGAGTTTGGGTTCCAGAGAGCAGGGGTTTTCAATATTGCAAAGTTGTATTTTCTTCTTGCTAAAAAGGCATTTTTTGCTAGCTGGTTTTGTTATGGCTGCAGGTTCATAAGCTTCTCATGTGCTTTCCATTGTCACAGAGCTGCATTAATTTTGGGAACAGAGATTCCAATGCGGGGACAATAAATACCAATATTTACTTATTGAGTCAAAATGTATCCAGTCTCATGATGATATTCAAAATTTCACTAAAGGTCAGATTTTTCTCAAGTTAACTTTTTCTGCTCTGAACTCTTATTTGGCTGTGGTTTTTAGTACTATTACAAGAAAATATAGATAGGCATTTTGTATTTCATTTGGAAATAACTAAACAGAAATATACAAAATTCTCTGAGAAACTCTGACCATTAAAAAAATAAACCCCTCCTATCAATTTTTTACAGTCTTACTCTATTTTTCATTTTGTGCACTCTGTCCTGTAGATCTGGTGTGATAGTTGGCTACTTTAAGTACTGCCTCTTCAAAAACACAAGTGTTTTTAGAGTCTAAAATATGTAATTTTCCTTTAGAGGCAACCATGATGGGAAGAGGATGAAAGCAGGGTGTTTCTAAATTAGCAGTACAGGTGTGCACCCTTAAAGTCTGCAGTTACTGTGACAGAGTGCCAGCGCAAAGGTACAAAATACAGAGGGATCTGAAGATCCTTTCCAAAAGCTCATTATTACTCAAACACAGACTAAGTAGGTATGTAACCAGTGGAGTGTTCAAGGCAGATAAAGTGTAACAGCAGTTGCTGCTGTTACTGTTCTTCTGGGTTCTTTCCTCAAATATTCTCAATAGCCCACCTCTCTGGGTTGGCAGTATTTTTCTAATTAAATAGAATTTCAAAGACAAATGCCACTCTCTTAATGCCAAAATTTGTCACAGATGAGATTTCTTACAGTAGACAGAGAGACCAAAGAGAAGAAAGGTTAGCTGCTGCAGCACTCTTTTGGCTCTGTAAACAGCAGAGTGCCTCAACTCCCACTGGCTTTGCAAATGTTAAGGCTATTCAGCAGCTGCAGAATTTACAAAAAGTCTCAGACCTAAGCCTGGGAACCACTCAGCAGTGGTAGTATGTTACAGGTTTGTTACCAGTATGCGGCTTAAAAATGCTGGGTTTGGGCTTTGATCCATTGTTATCCTTGTGGAAGTGCCAGTCCTACAGATATTCAACTATTTGACTGGTCTAGTTTACTAATTTCACACAGCCAAACTAAAGTCATCTTGGGCACCACAAACCACAGTCCCTCCTTCTTAATCTTTTTTAATGTATGATGATGCATTAAGGCCCAGTTTTTCAAGCATGTTCTTTAAACTTCTTTTTAAACCTTCTTTGAGAAGACAGTCAGTTTTCTGACTAATTGCGTAGGATCAATGTCCTGTGTTCCACTGTGCTGGTATTCTCCAAAATCTGTATGCTCTAGATGTAGAATTCCTCAACAGAAATGTGACTCAATTACTTCTTGAGCTCAGAACAAAAAAAGCAGTCCAGAGAAATAACGAATGTTTTTCTAGGGAAGCCATAATTTCTACAGTAATTTAAAGTAGTATTCAGAAGGCATTTTATAGAGTTGAGAATCCACAGTTTCCCACAGAAATTATGGAGGACCTTCACTTCTGGGACCTGTGAACTTAATTGTATTTGTTCTTTCCTAGACATTTGATCTCTTTCCACCCATCTGATGTGCCTTTCCCATGATAATTTTGTTTTGTGTTTAGTGCTCTGCTGAAGAGTGAGCTGAGACCTTCCTGCAGTGTGTCCCCTAAGTTAAGGTGTCTCTCCTAGTAAGAAATTGCTATAAACAATCGCAGTTGTTTTCAATGACTGTGAGTTTCTCTCCATACTAGGTGATGCAGATGTACCTCCCATTCTGTGGGATTGCCATATCCAATGCCCAGCTATTTGCAGCTTCGAGGAAGGAATATGACAGAAGCAGGGTAAGTGCAAAATATATAGTGGACCAATATCAAACTTGTCTTTTGTTCCTGCAGGTTCCAGCCATGTGTACATGTTTGCTAAGCAGACAGTTTTAACTATGTTTGTTTTTTTTTTTTTAATTGTATTTTTGAAAATGTTTGTATATTCCAAAGATCACTGCAAGCAGAGAGTGTGGGAGAAAAAAACACTTGTAGTGGTGGCTGTTGTTTCCCGGTGTCAGTTCCATGTTTTGTAGCGCTGAAAAAATTGTGTTTGTGGCACAGAGAGTGCAGGAGAGAATGTTACTTTGGAAGAGATTCAAGCTCTCATAAAATTCTACTAATCTCAAGCCTTTTCCATCCTGAATTTTAAATATTCAGTTTATGTGCAAATAATGTGGATATATCTTTATGAAATTCAGCAAGGAAGAAACCCCTGCATGTGAAGGGTTTTGACAGCATGTGTCTACATAGAATGCATACTCATGATTGGTGGGTGCCATGCAGGCATTGGGACAGGAGGCTCTGAATTGAAAATAATGCTGAGCTTCTATGTCATTCCCTTGTCAGAGAGGTCTTTTATTTTTTGGAAGAAATTAAATGGTAATTTTGAAGGGTTTTTAATAACAGTTAGCTTTTTTTTTTTCCCAACACCTTTCTGCAATGACAGGAAATTATATTTTTGTTAGCATGGATCACAGGTCCAAAGCTTCAGTAGAAATACCTCTGGTAGTGTTGAACCTACTCTCCCTTCACAAGGTAGGAGTAAATACAGTGGTCTGGGTCTGTGTATTGAGCTCTGACATTTTTATATTCATTATTTTGGTGCTTACATATATGAAAACTAATGCTTTCCACTACTTGAAAAATAACAATAGCCCTTTCTAATAACCTTTATATTTAAGGGTCATAAGGCATCTGAGCTTGTCTTCTGTCAAGGTCTAACTACATACTTTTATATTTTGGGGTAGAGATTTGGAGGAGACTTGGGGGGAAAAAAAGATTATCTGCCAAAGTTTGTTTTGTTTTGTTTGGATTTTTTTGTTTGGTTTGGTTTATTTTGTTTTGTTTTGGTGGGGTGGGTTTGTTTGGTTTTGTTTGGGCTTTTTTGTTGTTTATTTGTTTGGCTTTTTGGTGGGTATTTTTGTTTGGCGGTTTTTTGGGGTTCTATTTGTTTTTTGTTTGGTTTTGGTTTGTTTTTTTGTGTTGTTTGTCTTTGGTTGGGTTTTTTTTGGTTGGTTGGGTTTGGTTTGGGGTTGGTTTTTTTTTTATGTTCAAATAAATTGTTTAACTGCACAAATACTTAAATTTTGCTGCAGATTTCCAGACTACAAGGAACAATACAGACTTTGAGGAGTCAGCATTTAATCTTCTGAGGGAGATATTCAGCAGAAAAAAGTGTTAGGGACATTCTTATTCTTCATTAGAAAAACAGTAAATTCTTGTAAATTGGGTTAGAGATAGAAATTCTTTGCTTCTTGTTGCTGCTTCGGCCATGCAAAACATAACAAACATCAATGCTGTTGAATAACTATGTGGTGGCTTGTACATAATGGTATTTCTGACCTATTGGTGATGTTTAGCTTTGCCTGGTCCATGGCTGAAGTCAGTTAGCAAGTACCAGGTGGTGGACAAGCCCATGCTGTGCCTTTCCTATCAAGCCATACCTTAATGGTGGCAATTTCCAGCAACTGTGACCAACACTTTGCTGATGACCACTGTGTTAGAAGAGCTAAGACCACTACAGTTTATATGCTTATCTATATTGATGTTCTTTAGTGTCAGTGCCCTAAATGAGAATAAAGGAAAGAGCAAGCTTCTTTGGATCCATGGTAAGAAAGAACATGGCCTGTTTTGTTTTTTTTTTTTTAAAGCTGATGAAATGAGAGGAGAAACCCTTCATTTTAAAGCATTGTATTTTACAGACGTTGTTAGTGGTGAGGACTGGATCAGACTGCTATTGGAATATAGAAGTATGGATGTGGTTTCTTTTCTTTCCAGCTTTGAACATGCAAAATGGGTAATAAGAGAATAAAATGGAGTTTAAATGTCCAAAAAAATTCAATATAGAAAATCAAGCAACTCAATCCATACTGCATCACATTACAGCCATTGTTACATTTTTGGAACAAAGTTAAATAGTTTAAAAGGTTCCCATTGTTTGCTAAGAGTTGGATTGTGCCCAGTTGTGAGCTAAGAAATATTTCTTTCTTCAGATACCCCCACTCCAATTTTGTTGCCCTAATCATTAAGAACTTTATTTGAAAGAAGATTTCAATGGATCATTCATATTAATCTGAGATGATGCCTCCTTTGCAATGGTCCATGTATTTATTAATTCTACAACCAATGCAAGAGTTTCTTGTGCTTTTATACAGGCTCTACTGGAAGTAGTGAATGACCTCTTTGAGGAACAGACTAACTTAGAGAAAATTGTCAAGAAAATTATGCATCGGGCCCAGACTCTTCTGAAGTGTGAACGGTGCTCAGTATTACTTCTGGAAGATATTGAATCACCAGTAAGTATAGTTTCACATTAAACTGCTCTTATTGTGGTGAGGCCATTGCACATCATATGTAAGTACTGCACAGCAGGTACTTTTCAGTGTGTTGGTCCTAAATGTAAGTCAGGCACAGGTTGAAACTTTATCAATGCCCCTGCTGTGTCTCAATCCCAGCAGGCAGCCAAGCCCCACGCAGCTCAGTAGCGTGGGGAAGGCAGTTGGAAGGCTAAAAGTGTGAACGTTTGTGGGTTGAGACACAGTTCAACAGGTAATGCAAAACTGTATGAACAAGCAAGTCAAAATAAAGAATTCATACAATCCTTCCAGTTGGCAGGCAGGTGATCCATTATTTATAGGAAAGCAGGGCTTCATCACATCTCATGGTAACTTTCCCCAGCTTTTACTTCTGAGCACAATATCATATGGTATCCTAATATGGGACATCCCTTTAATTAGCTGGAATCAGCTGTCCTGGATGTGTTCCCTCCCAATCCATTGTGCAAGCTATTCACTGGGGTGGCAGAATGAGAAACAGAGAAGGCCTTGGCACTATGTAAGCACTTTTCAGCAGTAAAACAGCCATGTGTTATAAATGCTGTTTTCATCACAAAACTGAAACATATCACCATTACAGGCTACTGAAGGAAATTAATGTCATCCCAGCCACAACCAGTATAGTCACTTTTTAAAAAGGAAACTGAAAGATACCATTAATGATTCCTTATGGTCTTTTGAAGGCATTTAATGGATGTCTGTAAGTTGCTGATGGATCGAAATATCAGTGGTGTGATCCAGCTGATATGCTCTGGTTCTCAGTTGTCTGTGTGATGGAATTAGTGCTTACTACAGAGCAGCTACAACTGTCTAGCTTAAGAAGCAAGGTGCTCTTGTGGTCTGCTTAAAAAAGAAAAATTACCTAATTTGTTATCAAATATTTATTTGCTCAGTTCCTTTCTTTTGTGATACAGCCACAAGAAGGAAAGAAAAATCCTGTCTGTAAGTTCATTTTCACTTACCTGGAATTTATAACATTGCTAATATTTTCAGGGTATTGATTTATCAAATGGGTGGTGTTTCCAAGCAGTTTCAGAACCAGAAACTCTTGCATCATCAACCAAATCTTTAAAGCTCACCTTTACAACTAAGCTTTTCTGCATACATTGAAATAAATAATGATCAGATATCTTTGTTGCTACTGCTATAGCGTTCTTACTTTTGAAGCTGTTATTGCTCTTTAAGTGTAGAAAACTGACACAGATAATTTCTATTCTAGTATGTAAATTCCTTCAATCTGACTACTGGTCACTCAGAAGTAACAGCTAAAAATAAACTTGTCAAGACTTTGCTAACTGACCATCCTTTGTGTTAAGCAACTCAGTGGGGTCTACAGCAGCCTGATAAGTGTCTTGACTGTTATCAGCTTCTGAACTCATCTCATTAATGTTTTTTTCTGAAATCCAGTTTAGTGTGGAAGAAAGCAAGTCAGTGAGGGCTGAACCTACAACACAGGCAGTTTTCTGGGATACTTTTGGTGGCTACTGTTCCATGGGATTTGTTCCTTCCCCTCACTTTAGCTTTTGGCAGGGGTCTCTGGGAATAGTTATATTTGCACATTTTAACAAGCTTCTTTATTACTTTACAAAATAAATATTGAGAACCAGTTCCAGTTCCTAAATAATGAAACTGCTGTAAAAAGTCCTCTTGTTATTTTGTCCTAGTAATTTTTCCCTGAAGTAACACAAAATGCATTGGAAAAGGCACATGCATACAAACGCCAAGAAAGCCATGTACTTGCTCTTGTGATAGCAATAAGCTTTTACATTGAGCAGGTGAAATGGAAACACATCTTTCAGCATTACTGAAGTGTGTTTGGTTTTTTGCAATTGCTCTGTCCGCTAGAACAATTAATAATTATTTCATTGCAGAGCTCTGTTGAATAGAGTTGGATTTCACACAGTTTTGACAGGGGCTTTTACTGGGACTTTGCAGTACCGATATTCATAGGGTATGAGAGTCTCTTTAAAAATGTTTAAAGTTTTTATGAGTATTGTTATTAGAAGTAAAGTAAGTGGCTGCTTTTATATCGGTAGCTCCCTCCAGTGTTTTCAGACTATTCAATACAAGTTACCCTCCTTTCTACTGATTTGAGAAGTTGTTGAAGGATAAAACATAGTTTGTAATTTTTTTTTTTTCTTCCCAAGCATAATTTTTGGATTCACTGACTCTGCAGGTATTTGTTGCTGGGCTGTGACAAGTCAGAGACAGAATCATAAGTTTGTTTGTATGGCAGAAAAAAATCCCCATTCTTTTCCTTGGAGGAAAGATATGATTCACATTTCATTTAAGTTAATAGAAATTAAGATCTTTCAATGGAGTATGCCCTAAATTACACTAGCTTTCCTAAAAGCAAGATCAAGATTTTTATTTCATTTATTTGTTCTCTACTATAGAGTTTTAATGTTTCTAGTTTATTTTCTCTTTCTAGATTCCCCTATCTACTCCCCCTCCCCAATTTTATAATTACAAGATATAGTTCTACTACATTCTTACAAAATGTCACTGTGTTTATAACTATAATATGATTTTATTTTTCATACAAAAGTACATTGTGTTAGCAAGTTATGGGTGGCTTTGTTCAGTTCAATTTTCTGCTCTTGGTAGTATTTCTGTCTTTGAGCTTGGAGGGATTTTTCCCAAACCACAAGCAAGGAGAGCAAATTGTGAAATGTCGACAAAAAGCCTAAACTTTTTCTAAATCGTCATAAATCTTAGGTTAATTTGGAGTAGGATCTTGTCACCCACTTGGTAATTTTTACAAGTGGCAAAACAGTTATTTTTCTAACTTTCCCCTGTTTTGGAGAGTTAACACCTATCAAAATAGATCTCCTTAGAGTAACTCAATGTTAAAGCACATCTAAAATATTGTCATTTGTACACTGTACAGAAAGCTTTATGATTCAGAACCGAAGTGAAGATAGGGACACATCCAAAAACATGGCCTCAGTTCTGTGTCACATTTAGCCGCTCTTAAGGCGTTTCCCTTACATGCTCCTGACGCACATGTTCAAGTGGGATTGGTTGCAGTTAGTAAATGCAAAGCAGCTTGCTTATTTTTCTATATTAAAAACATGAAGTTTGGGTAGAGCTCCATAATTCATGTTCCAAAAGCCTTTAAAGGGGAGCGTATACTCGAAGAAAACAGTTTTCTGAAGGACTCTAAAGATTTAATTTGATTTGATACTGTTTTTTAGGGAACTGTGTACAGCGTGTATTTTGAACATGAATTCTCCATTGAGAGAATACAGATTTGTATTTTTATCCTAAGACCATTGGATAAAAATACAGTTTAAATGTAGGAAACTTACATTACTCTTTTCTTATATGTTCATTCATCTTAATAACAATCTTAAGTTACTTTTTTTCTGACAGGTGGTGAAATTTACAAAATCCTTTGAGTTGTTATCTCCAAAATGCAGTGCTGATACTGACAACAGGTTAGTGCTCATGTCTTCTGTGGTTATAGATAACTTCATTTTTCACATCGTGTTAAGTTTGCTTGGTCAAGGTTTTATTTTCTTAGGGAATTTATGTAGATTTGATTAAGGGTGCGAGCCTACATTTTTTACTCAATCAAGACTCCTGCCGGCTTCAAATGGCGACTTGCGTAAATAAATATATGTGCCTTTTATATATATATGTATGTTTATGTGTATATATATGCACTAGTATTGTATCAGTGTCTCAGGTAAGAAACCAGGAAAAAACTGACTTTTTATAGTTGAACTTATTGATAACATGTAGATGTTGCTTTGCATGATTAATATTGAAGTAAAAAATAACAAAATTATTTTAGATTGTTTGTTGATCTCTTACAAAATGCCACTGTACAGATGTGTTGAGAGGTTTCCAGTAAAATTTTATTTCTGCTCTTGTTGATTGGAAAGCCTAGAAACCCCAGAGCATATGTATTTCCTAGAAACTGTGTTCTTGTGACTAAACCTTGTTTGAGAGCCCAGTCAAAACGGAAGTATATGTTTTGCTCAGTAGGATCTGTATTTAAACATTTATAAAGGACCAATTTAAAGTAGTAAAAGAAAGCTTTTTGTTCATGCAGGGTTATTATATTAATCCCTACAAGGTTATACCACTGGTAGCACTTCACATAAAATGTCCTATATACCAAATGAGGGGGTGAGGATTCAGGGCTATTGTGAGAACATTTCTTCCACCTTTTAGGGCTTGGTGTTTATCATATACCTTTTATGCAAATTAATTCATACTGATTCTGAAGGAGAATATTCTATATCAAATGGCTGTCATAATGATAAACCTTTCCATGGATTGATCTCACAGCATTAGAAAAATGCTAAAAAATTAGTGTTAGAAAAACACTAAAAAGTGTTAGAAAGTGTTTAAAGTGTTAGAAAATTTCTAAGGTGTGCAAGCTGACAGCAGAGTCCAAGGCCACATAAAAACATGGGTAGAAGCTATCTCTCTTCCATGTCCTGGTATGGGAATGGTGAGGCAAATGGAAAACAAGCAATAGAAAGTAGGAAGATTTAAATATGAATAAATAAACTGTTGATTCATCTGGGAATCACAAGTTACTGTTTTTGACAAAGAGTTTCAGAGTAGCAGTTGGTCTTTCCTGGGGGGTGAAAATACATTTCTTTTATTCAGGGACAGGAGTATGAATCAAGGGATGTGGTTGTTATTGCTGTTTTTCTCAAACTTGATCTGTAGCCAGATTAGTCAAAACAACGTAGAGTGGTGTCAAGATAACCAAGCTGGCTAATTTCTTGTTACCATAGTTATATTAGCATGTTGCCACTAAGCAGTTTGCAGTAGCCTGCTCTGCATGTAGTCAAGTCAAGATTATTTTAACTTTAGTCCAAGACATGAATAAACACATGCAACCTGGTAGCTAGTCTTTATAAGATTCATAAAGGTACAGTTCTGTGAATTTTAATATAAAAATGTATTGCTTTTTCTTTTTTTGTTTTGTTTTTTTTCCTGTGAAGAGTGAAGTTGGTTTTACAAAGACCAAGGTTAGACTGGCAGATATGATGTCACATTTGGATCTAGCACAGGCACAGCTTGAGTTATTGGCACTGTAGTGGAAAAAAAAAAGGTTATTTAGGATACGGAACAATGCTGCAAGCCCTTGACATTTGAGCACTTTTCTAGTGAGTTTTGCCCTTTTCATTCTGCATTCTGCAGCTGTAACTGATGTAAAGTCATGAGACTTTATGTGAGGAAAAAAAAACGGCAAGATGAGTTTCTTCATCATTACAGCAGTTAACAAAAATATTATTTCTTTGAAATTTTAGTTGAAATCCAAAGATATTTTAGGTTGAGAATGGTTTTCATTATGAGTTTTACCTAAATGAGAATGAAGATCCTAAGACAATATGACTTTCATGCCCTAATATACTTTCTCACACAATTTTAGAAGTTGGCTTTTCTTTTGCTCTTCTGATATCTGCCTGATAGCAGCTCACCTGTTTAATCCCTAAATGTCATAATAAATACTCATATCTATTTTCTTTGTTGTTTGTTGTAAAGAAATACCGTGCAAGGCCACACTTGCATTTATCTGTTCTGTTTGCAATTTTTCATCACACACCATGATGAAGTTTGTTTATTATCCATACTGGCACATTGATGCCCTTGTTTTTGCCAGCAATTTTGTTCTTGAAGTACAAGTTTGCCAAGTCCCCTAAATCTTCTCTACCTTTGAAAAAATATTACATAAATCTTAGAATCCTTGAGGGTTCAGTTCTGATATAATCTAGACGAAGATGAGCCTGACGGAATGTGCTGCAGACCATGTCTTTCCTGCACAGAAGCAGCCGTTTTAGCAGATGAAGTTACATTTTAGAAGATAGCTGAGATGACAGTTCTCTAACCTGAGTACCAGTGGCAGTGGACAGGTCGTCTGCCTGGGCCAGAGTATGAGTTGTATGGGCAAAAATATCTCTGCTCCTTCCCGTGTAGGCTGGTAGAGAGGAAGTACTGAAATCCCTCAGTTGTTTGACCACCACGGTCCCTGCGATGATGCACCTGTCTTCCAGAGCATTTGTTAGGAATGGAGACAACAAAATAGAACACACTTATAAAATTCCTTCACGAATTTTTTCTTCTTTCTTTTACTTGAGTTTATTTGCTGCTTAAAATGCTTGACACCCATAATGTAGTCCTGATTTATGTGTCATATATGATAATGCTAAGACTATTCAGATAAGTTGTGAACTGGGAACTAAGCATTTGAAATTAGATCCTTATCCTTAAGGATTTTTTGCTTCTGAAGTATATGAAATAATTTAAATCATGCATTTTATTTTAGATTATAAATGTGATTTTTTTTTTTACTTAGCTCAAAACCCATTATGTTTATGTAAAGGTCTCTGTCAAAGTATACACGTAACATTTATTACAGTACTCAAAATTCTTATCCCAAATGAAAGTTGATTCCTTTAGATTTTTTTAAATCATTATTGTTTTAATTTATAGTGTTTTAAGAACATTAAGTTTTCTTTCAGAGGAGGGACACAGTTGAATTAGTCTCCAGAAGATCAATGCCGTCGACAAAAATCAATCCTTTCACTTTGATTGGGTCTTTCAAGGATTTTACTGTGCATCCTTCTTTCATTCATGAACAATTACTTCAAAGCTTCAAGCTATTGTAGTCTTCTCAATAGCTTCTTCATAAGTTTTTTCTCAGTAATGTTTCTCAGGTGTTGAAAATTTAGCAGTTTTCTTCCCAAAACTAAGACAACATGCACTTTTTTATTCACAAATGAGTAGCCAGACTTTGCCAATGTCAGGAACCTGCCTGAAATAAGTCAATGAGAACTTTCCTGCTGATGAGGTGAGGCTTTTAAGGTCTCTGTAGATACTGAGTTTTCTGGAGAAGCTGCCATGAAGTGTGCTGAGTTAAGCCCATAATTCTAGTGTCTTATGCTCATTTAGCGATAGCTCTCTAGCCCCTCAGTAATTGTAGCAGAAACTCAACCAGATAAAAATAAAAAAGGAAACCTTCATGTCTTGTGTGACTACTTGGATCCACCTGCTGTAATATACTTGCAGTATTGATTTAAGACTTATTTCATGATTCCTTCTTCAGCCATTCAGGTCTGCCATTTCAGACCAAAATTTTTTTTAAAAGTCATTTTGACAAGAAAATTATTGAAAATAAGAATTAAAAATATCCTGAATTTTTAGCCTAACTTAAAAAAATCTTAGAAGCTTTTGCATAACTCTACAGAAAACAGTATTTAGAACAGTTGCTTTTGATGAGTAGGCCTGTATCCCACAGAAACCTGGAACATAATCCATTGCTGAATCATAGGTAAAACTATTTATTTATCAAATATTTTATTTACTTGAGACACCAACGCTATTTTCAATAGAGTTATGTAAAGGAGAGAATTTTTGAGGTGCCATTTCAATAGATACCAAGTTATTGTTCTATAGTTAATTCTTGGTAACCATTAATAATTGTGAATGGTTTTGCTGTTGCTATTAATGTGCATGTAAGGCATACTGGACTTGGAATTAACATTGACTGTATTCTTTTCTTCCCTCGCCCTGCATTTTGATAGTTTCAAAGACAGCATGGAAAAATCATCGTCGTATTCCGACTGGCTAATAAATAATAGCATTGCTGAACTCGTCGCTTCCACAGGTCTCCCAGTGAACATCAGTGATGCCTATCAGGATCCTCGCTTTGATGCTGAGGTAAGAAACTTTTACAAATGGAATTATATATTATTTTTTGGGCAGTGCAACTAATATAAAAATTTTATCATTATATCCAAGTGGCTGTGAAACATGTGAATATTTATTTTTAAGTATTTTTTCTATCCAGCAAGTTGTTCTTCTAGTCTTCTGTTGTTGACATGGCTTTATACAGTAAACACAGACCACTGAACTAGTGTATGACTTTAAGCAGTTGCTTTGTCCATGATTCTTTTTTTTTTCCCTATTTATAAGTGATAACTTCCTCTACCAATTGCCTTGATATTTCCGCAGACCGATTTCTATTGCTGAAAATGTGTTGGTGTTCAGTGTTAGCAGCACCAGCGTTGTTAGCTGTTGGGGTAACTGGGGCTGTACACACACAGAGTGTAAACAGAGCTGGTACCCAGACAGACAAATGTTGTTTGTGATCTAACTTAGCCAACCAACCGTTTAATTTCTCAAATACGCACTGGATTGGGTACCTCATCAAGATACATATTGCTCCCAATAAAAGTTGTTTGTATATCTCAAGGTATTCATTCCAGCCTCAGTTAGAAATGTGTAGCTACAGATAAAAATGTAAGTATACTTAATATCTAAATAAATGTTAGAGGCATACAGAAGGACAAAATCTTCACTGAATTCTAATCCAGCATTAATATGGAGGACTTGGCCAGCAGTTGGGCAGCACATTAATCAGAGGACAGCCCTGGTCAGAAAGCTTCCTAAAATATATTACTACAGTAAGTGTGCTTGGAAGTGTTTCATGTTGAGAGTTTGCTTGCTTCCAGTTTTATTCCATGTGTCATTAAAGGGATTATCTCTCAAACCAGCAGAATTTTTTGAAACAAGAAAAGTAAAAGGGGCCTGCTGTAAAAGTATATAAAAAAGAAAACTGCATTGATGTTAATCTGTTCAGAATGGCAAGAAGTACAATTAATGCCTGGGGTCTTTAGATAATGCTAACATAAAGCATGCCAGTCCTTGATGTTTGCAATTGTACTTGTATTATATCATGTCCTGAATAATTCAGCTATCTCTTATTTGTTTCACGGTTAGTCCTTTCCAAGCTGAATGCACTGCCCAATTTATATAGAGAAAAAGGAAATGATACAAAGGGCAATAATTATTTTCTTTTGATGGGTTCCTATGAAAATTTAATTCTTAAATTCACTTTTTCTACTCAATTATTACTACAGTCAAGCATAGTAAGAATAACATAGTGTCCCTTATTACTTAGATAGAATCAAACTTACATTTGTAGTTATGAACAGATACTCTGTTCTCTGCTTTGGTTGAAAATCATCTCTATTTTTTTCTCAGAACAGTAATTCTCAGTTTCAAATGTTCATGTGAAATTTTAAACTCATTCAGCAAGAATGTAATGCAAAAGTATTTTGGAATTCATTTTAAGACATACATCTGGATCAATTATTCCCCTACTCCCATGGATTTTAGGTGGCACTCCACACCAATTTTAGTGATGAGTTCTGAGTATGTATAAATAAACAGTAATCTAATTAAAATCTGAGTTACATCTTTTGCTAGCTAGGAGATCACAGTGATCCCATCCTGCTTCCAACAGATGAATTATTGCTGGTCTTTTACTTTTCTTCTGTTACAGATTGCCTGTAGCACTGGCACTTTTAGTAAGAGAACATCTGATCTGCTGTGAGCAGAGTCATACCACTCTCTAATCTCTTTTGAAAAAAAAGTTTTCTGTTCATCAGATTTTGTAGCAGCGACACTAAATAATAAATCTTATTAATGGTACAAAAGAAAGAATCAGTGACACTTAAAATAAATTGTGAAATTGTATACTGTATTTGATAGAAAACAATATATGAGGCAGTAAATTGTCATCAGAACAAAAGGACCAATTGTCTCAAATCTAGGGTTTGGCTCCACCGTTACATTTCTTACTAACTTGCACTTCTGTTCAATTCCCTACTTATTCTCACCTTTCGTCTGAAAATGTGTATTTCCTGTAAGCCTACTTTTACAGCTGCCTTGCTAAGTCAAATTTCAGTTTGACAGTTGGGAAGAGTATTTCTAAGGCACACTTGTTCAGTGAAAGTTATCTCTATTAATGAACTAATATTCAGTGTGAGTAATCCAGAATTTGTCTGGACATTGCCTCAATTGCAGTTTGACTTTAGTGCCTAATCAGAAAATAGTGTAAGCTTTGTGGTAAAGATGCCAATGTTTGTATTTTCTTTGGCAATTTTTAGAATAATCCTTGTGACTTTTGGTTACTATGAATGAAGTTTCAGCAGAATTTTTTCTGAGACCTGATCCATATGGAATGAGATTTCTAAATGTAAAACTTACTCCTTGACATTTCTATTACTATGATTTAAAAGGCTGCAAATAGTACCACTAATGGAAGCTCTCATTTCTACATTTTAGGCTGACCAAATTTCTGGCTTTCACATAAGGTCTGTTCTGTGTGTTCCTATATGGAACAGCACCCACCAAATAATTGGTAAGACTTTCCTCATGGCTGCGTAATTTTTGTGCTAATGTAAATTTAGTTCTGTCTTTTTAATTCTATGTTCCTTTTTCTTCTTTTTCCCAGCTGAATATTATTAAGAAGTTACGATACCTAGGATGCATGCTAAGTATCCAAGAAGGGATGTTTTGACTTGGATACTGTATGGACTTTTTCAGCTTTCCAGTTGTGTCATTGTTAAATTATATATTGTATTGAACTTTAATGAGATGGAAACAGAAATTCTAACCATAATAGTAAAAAATGTTTTATATGCATTGATGTTTTTCTTGGGTCTCCCTCTTTAGTACATGGGCAACTGTTTTCTGCAGTTGAGCAAAGTGGTCATTCCCATCTAAGGATTAACTATAGACGCAGTCAGGGAAGATTTGCTGGAGGGGCTGTGGCAGCAGTTGGAGTTGCCTGTTGCAGTGGTGTTTGCTGGATCAGGATGCGACAGGGTTTTATTGGATTTTTGATAGGATGCTTCCCAGCTATGCTACACCAGGAGTTGGCCCCATGTTATTACCTGCTTTTGGCACAAAAAGGAGCGCTTGCAAATAACAGCACCAGATCCCTCTGCTAACTTTCTGCAGAAGAACTGACGTCAAAGCAATAATTTAAACTGTCAGGGCAAGAGTTAGATCCCTGTGCGCTATGGCTGTCAGGGAGAGCTGAGATCAGTAGTGCATTGCTGAAGGCACTTGGTGTCATGCAGGATCTTTGAGCTTCTTTAGCAGAGATGATGTGGGAATTGAGCCTTTTGAAAATTCTGCTTGTTGTTTGTTGTGAAGTGTGCATTATCTTAAAGAAGGAGAAATAATCTCAACTCTTGAAAGCTGATTACTCTTACAGTATTTTTCTAAGGGCTTATTGCAGCTAAATGAAATAGAAATGTTTGTTGCAGTAGAAATCAGTTTGGAAAATGCATTCTTTCATTGGTTCAGTAAATTAATGAACCAGTCATGAGTAAAAAAGGGTTTATATACCCAGGTGATGCTAAACCCAGGTGATGCTAAGATTTTAGGAATTAAGGTACTGATTCAGCAATTATATTGGTAACTCCAAATTGCTAGGACAACTTCTGTGATTGTTGTTAGCAAAGTGATCAAGCTCTTTCTCAAATAGTTTTTTAACCTTTTCTGAAAAGCATTGTGAGTAACTTTTAGATTTGGAGCATTATACTTAGACAGCAAAGAATAACAGCTGAAAGTACCAGTATCAAAAAAATCAAACTAGTGCATGTCTGTGTCTGTTTCATTATTTTCAGAGTAAACATTTGCATTTTGCTTTTCAGTTTGAAATACATGTTTTACATTATACCAATGAATAAAACATTCTGCATTGTGAATTAATGAATGACGATTATAATTCATATTAACTCTTTCTAAAGGGGTAGCTCAAGTGTTGAACAGGCTTGATGGGAAATCCTTTGACGATGCTGACCAGCGACTGTTTGAAGTAAGAGGCATTTAGTTGTTCAGCATTAACATTTTTTCAGTAGAATTTGGTACTTCTGAGTAATCTGCTTCAATCCACACCAGGGAGGGGGGAAGAATATGTTGTCTATATTTGTGGTTTGACATGAGTTCTCAGAAATCCTCACTTAGAAGGTGGCATCATAATTAAAACGAGTACCTGGTATCTAATCTCTCATCTAGAGGCCAGTGACTTACCTGCATTCCTAAGATAAGGTGTTTAAACATGATTATTCCTAATATTTTCATGCAACTTCTTTTAATGATTAACCCAGTATTCATCTTTGTGTCTGTATTATAATTGACTCATAATTGACTTTCTTTTTTTTTTTTCTCTTTTTAAATTTTAGGCTTTTGTTATTTTTTGTGGCCTGGGTATCAACAACACAATTATGTATGACCAAGTGAAGAAATCCTGGGCAAAACAGTCTGTGGCTCTTGACGTATGTGTACATCTTCATTAAACCTTTTATTGCTCCTAATTGTCTCATGTAAAGGAGCCCACTAGATTTTTTAAAACTGTGATTATTTAAAATTCCCTAACCAGATTCAACAATATAGTACTGTTGTCCGTTATATATCTGGAGATTTTAAACATTATCATATTAAAAATAATCTTGGTGAGAAAAAAGCCTGGTGTTTTGAGGATAGCTTTACAAATTTACATTATTCCTACTACAACAATAGAGAGCAGTTTGAATGAAATTTCAGATCTTTCAAAAAGCATTATGCACGACTGATTGATCTTAAAACATTCTTTTGAGAGAAGGGTAACATCACTAAGATTTTGGTGTTGTTTTAAATTTCACATGTGATAAGAGAAGAAAATGATCTAGCTATCCCTTATGTGTGCACCTTTTACCTGTGTCACTCCTCTGAATTTATCCAGTACTCACCATTACAATAAGAACCACAAAAATAACATTGGCCTGAATGAGATATGAAATTCTTTCAATGAAAACAAGAATCAAACCCAACTGAACTGCTATAAAGAGGCTTTTTTTCCTTTGCTTTAGGGTCAGAGATATTAATCTGCATTGTGGGGTTGTATCATGTGATGCACATAGGCATATTAAGGCTTTTCAAAGTCAGTAAGACTGTCAGGGTTAGAAATTCTAAGCATAAGCAGCTTTATTTATTTTTTGTCTATATCTATCCATTTAGGAGGAAAAGTTAAAAGCTTACCTTTTCAGGCCTCCTGCAAGATCCCTCATACGTTACATGTCATAGTCATGAATTAGTGTAAGTCCTCATATGTCCCAGATATTTGTGCAATATGATACCTTAGAATGAATGCTCCTCCTGGGAAGAAAAACAAGCAGGGCTACATATCACACACAGATACATAGGGATGAAAGTTAACACAGAAGTTCATTATTTGTTACTGAAACAAAAAAAAATTAATGATTTTTGGTTTAAAATACAGCTTCTTTATTTGATCTTAAAAAAGTCTAATAACCATATAGCTTACATGTAGAGTATAGGTTTGATATATAGCCACAATTCTTCAATGAAGAGTAATCCTTTCTATAAATGGGCAACAGCTCTTGATAATATTTGCATTAAATGATGGAAGATGCAGGAGGAAAGTACTGAACAGTAGAATGGTATAAGATGAAGGACTGTGAATCCACTTTTCAGTAACAGAATACTTTGCTAGTATTTATGTATTGAGCTATAATGGCAAGGAATGGCACTTGAGAATTACATTGATATCAGATATAAAATAAATCAATTTGTTATATACCATAATAAGATTCTTATCCAGATATACTGATGCAAGTTTTCATATAGTATTCTGATAAGATTGACTAATAAACAGAAGAACAAAACATAAATAAATGACCAGGAAAGGTTGCCATGATTTGCAGCCAGGCTAAATACTTTTTTATATCAAGGATATGAAATTTGCAAATGATTTAAAGATTAGAATAATAAATAGAAGAAAGACTAAAAATCTAGAGGGATATAATGAACACAGATCAAGGAGAAGCTAGATGAGAATTTTGGTATTAAGTGTAATCTGTCATAGCAGAAGATGTAATTTGACTAATCTTACCAATTTCTGAGAGAAGTTGCAATATGACTGGACAGAAAAATATATACTGTTTGAGAAAGGACATGATGTATAATTATACAAAGTAAAATGGGTAGGGAAGAAATGAGTTTGTTTGTTATTTATTCTTTTATAGTGCAGGAATTAATTCCCATTACTGTAAAAGGTGGTATCTCTAAAAGTGATAAGAGTAAATACGTCTTGGGACTTACTGCCACAAGGTATTGCAAGTCAAAGAAAGGCCTATGAGGTACAGTTTAGGTATTTGTACGAATAACAGAGACATTAAAAGATTAAAATTATTTCAAAATGAGAAGTATATATCAAAGCTTTAGCACATCAGCAGGTTGGGTGTTGCTGTGTGGGGAGGAGGACCTGTCCTGCTGGGAGTGCTCTGGCTCTGGGAGCTCCCTCATGGACCCGCACCTCGTCCCACACACAGCCAGACCATGGTGGGTCCAGACCACAGGGTGGCTCTTGCACCTTCTGCAGTGCTTGTTCAATGTTAGAATCATCCCATAGGGATAGAATGTACTACACAGAAATGGCTGCATAGTGATAGGTAATAAGAGGAGGTGTGCAGTACTTTGTGCATTTTATTTGATGCTGCCATCTCCAGAATGGTACTGAAGAGAATGTCAGACATGGCATGGAGGTGCTGATATTTGGATGCAGTGATGCGCCACTAGTATAGGCATTAAAGCTTTTCAGTATAGCAAAAGGCATTATAAAAATCTGTAAATCTACTGTTATTTTTACATTAATTTCTTTCCCTTTTGATTGTAGAACTCCAGGAGAACAATGTAGGAATCCTTATAATATTAAATTACTTACTGTCCATTATCCCCTATAAAATTCCCTGCAATATAAATGCCAAATGTAGGCCTGATAACCTGCAAATACCTATTATGTGCTGTCAATCAGAAGTTAATTATTATATAAATGCTAATTAAATTTGCTTTAAACATAATTGATTAGACTGTAGTACAGAGCCCTGATATTTCTACTTGTCAACTGTACAAAAATGCTTTTTATCTTTTGTTCTGGTGCAGGTATTGTCTTATCATGCAACATGTTCGAAGGCAGAAGTTGATAAATTCAAGGTAAGATTTAAGTTTCTACCTATTTCTGAAAATACAACAGTAAGTTAATATTATTGTAGAGTATCTGAGAGAAGCTTTACATCATAAGCAGAAAATCTTAATTAACCATTATTTATACAGGATATATTACATGTTAGGCTGTTAAGCAGGGAAGGTGGAAAATTTCTTTCAAAGGATAAAGAGCTGCAGTGATGGGTGCAAAGCAAAATCCCACTGTCCCAGCACCAGCTATTGGAGCTGCATGTCTGTGTGGGTTTGGTGGCCTCCTCAGCAGGAACCATGGCAGGGAAGTCATACCATGTAGGAGATGAGGGAGAGACTCAAGAAAATGAGAGGAACTACAGACTTTATGTGCTTATAGCAGGGAAGCTGCCCTATGTTTACTAAAAAAGCAGAGCACTCAGTATCCAGATTGTGCATGAGCTCAGAAGGCTGGATGGGAAAGTAAGGGATCTTCTAACTCCTGTAAGTGCCCTGGACAGAATGTGAAAGTGATGTGTTCTGAGTGTAGCACTGCTAGGGACCAATAATTACATGTTCTCACTGAATCCTGCCTTGCCGTGGGCTGGAAACTGGGGGGGAACAGTGACCTTGACCTTTCAGCACTACTACCACTCCAGAGCTGCCTTTGTGATAGACTGTTTTTCTTTTCCTGCTTGAGGAGGCACTTGGGAAACTTGGTGATGCTTCACATGGTGATGAGGAGGCAATGCTGGTAGAGGGCTCCTCAAAGCTGTTTGGGAGGCTCTCACGGTGGCTATCACTGTTGGTCTCCTGGACACAAAATGCATCAGAGACTGTAGCAAGGGCTGGGAAGGAGATCTGGACTGTTGTGACCCCACACTGCTGGCATTCCCTGCTCTGGAACCCTGGCATCTGTCTGCCTGAAGAATAGCTGTTAGCTGTTAGGTGGTTATTGTGACACTTGGCTGCCAGGCTGCAACCTGCTCTCTGCACCACGGGGATGGTTGTGGTGGAAGGGGGAAAACGTTGGTGGCATAGAGCTGATACTGATGAGTTACCTGGACTGAGGAAGGGCAGCTCTTGCTAGTTAATTTGTAGATTATTGCCCAAATATGGCTGTGCCTTAAGACTATCAGTACCTAGTGATACAGGTGTAATATTCTCTCTCCATTGTATGGTTACCCACACTTCTGTACACTGAAGATGAGATTAATTAATTACTGCTGGAATCAGCATGCTTGAAGATCATTCCAACACTACAGAAAATACTTTTGTGTGAATAATAAGTTGTATTCAGCATTTGGCAAAAAGAACTGAACACTGTGTTGAGAGAAAGGGATAAAGGACCATAAATTTTCTATTTTGTTTTTCTATTTCCATTTATCTTAGAATAAGCACCAGTAATATAATTTCTATGACTGTCAGGATTCCACCAGTATCTTTGTACATACAAGAGGGCCATACTTGATTGCTGTCAGCCACTGAAAGACAACTCTCCTTCATAGTCTATGCAGTTGAAATAACTACATTACTCTTTGGACTCAGATGCTCATGTGATGAGAAGCTATTCTACTTGTTTTCCCAGGTGACTTCATTAATAGATATACCAGTCTCCAAGTAAGAAATGTCCTTTCATTATCCATTTACCTTGAAGGCATGCAACTGTCCCTTTAATGGCTAATAATAAGGTAAAAGGAAATTAAAATTATTTATTTATTAGTATAACTCCAAAACTTACATTTCTTATAAGGAATGTAGATGAGAAAATAAGGAATATAACCAAGCTATGCTTAAACTAAGTTAAGCTATTTTTTCAGAAAATCTTCTCTTTCCTATATCCAGTTGTCTCACTTTCAATTCCTTACAAAATGAGTCTTAAGTAGTCTTTCTTAATGCTTTTACATTACTGGACGTAAACAAAATACAAGAGCAAAAACCCAGAGACAACCAGCATGTCTTGGGGGCCTGTGACACAGAGTTCATCCCCAGAGAGGGCCATCCAATCTGTGGGATGAAATTACTCCCATCTCCCTTCTTGCAGCGGTCTCCCTGCTGAGGTCTCCCGAGGCATCCTACCCTGAAATCACTGCTCTTTTCTCTGTTTGTTATATTGTTATATTTTGTATAAGCCCTTTGTTATATTAGGGTCATCTTCTAGACTTGACTGGCTAATAAACCATCCCTCCCTCTGGGGGTGTTTGGGGCTAAAACTGTCCCCTCTCTCTGCGGTGATTTATTGGCAGCTGTCAGAGCAAACGTCTGTTACGATTTACCGGATGTCCTGGTTCAGTCAGAGCAGTGAGACACACACACACGATAGAAACATTGAAACGAGAGCAATGCCAGGAGATCACTATTGGCTCCTGACTGACACATCACCCAGCAGTAATTAATGACTTTGGAGTGACAATACATTTGAGTTGACAACTTCTCAACACATTACCCCAAACATACTGGAACTGGACCCCAGCAGCTTGGAAGTAATTACATACTCTTGTAGTACAAGTTTTTTCTTTCCCTCTTTGTAATCTTATTTTTTATAGCCGTCATAAAACGGTTTTCCATTAATTTTTATTTGCTTAGGGTCTCAGGAATATTCTGATAAAAAGTGAAAAATTGCAAGTGTACTCGAAGTTTATTTTTCCTCTGGCATTTACCAATGAAATCTTTTATTGCATTACAGAAAGCCTAGCAAGGCTAGTTAAAGTATTTTTTACTTGAAATTTCATCAATAATTTCTTAGTGGATAAATTCACAAACATGCAAATTCATAAATATACCTGGTATCTTTTTAAGAATAAACATAATCACTGTGACCAGGTTCTGTAAAATAAGTAACACAATAATAGAACATGAGCGTATGAAAAGGGAGTGTCATACAATTGGCTACTAAATATTTTTAGATTTTTTTTTAATTATTAGGTTTAGATTACAATGGCTTCCAAAAAAAGTGTTTAAATTGAATATACTGTTAAATTCATACAAACTGCATAATATTTTTTAGGTTTTCTGATATGTGCTGTATTACTGTGATAGGTAGATTTCTGATACCATTCCTCCAGATACAGTAAGAAAAATGAAACTTTTCACAGGCATTTGCAAGTAAAACAAAAAAACCCATCACCTTGAGTGCAAATTTTTCTTAGACTGTCTGAAGTCTTCAGTCTGATTTATCACAATGCTTCTCCTCACTTGCATCTACATAACTATGCTAAATTCAAACTGAATTTTGGCAGGATAAGCTAAAGTAATGCACCATTCAATCATACCCTTATCAATATTAATTTAATTTTCCAGAAGTTAGAAATAGCTATGATTTTAAGAACTGTAGCAACTCAGTTCTCCCTTGTATTTTAGACTTAAAAGACTATTCTGTCATTTCCATTTTGTACCAGCGCTAGTGCTTAGCTGTAAGCATTTGTGTCACTGGAATAGATAAGACACTTGAAGTCTGATTAATCTAAGATCGAAGCTATCCGGTAGCATTGTCCTGTAGTGCCAGGTTTCTTCTTACTGAAATTCAGGCTCTGCAAGCCTAAATATAGTTATGTGTTAGACAAATATAGATACATGAGTAAAGAGCACAGAATTGTGTCCAGGACAGGATATGTATAGGAAGAGTTACTGATTTATGAGACAGTAATGAACAAGTCCTGTGACTTAGCAAGCAGCCCCACAAACACACATCACCTTTAAATTTAACCAATGTAGTTTCCAAAGAGAATATGTAAATGTTGTCCTATTATGGGCAATGTACAAGAAGCTATTTTTAAGAAGCAAACCTAATTGCGCAGCTGTCAATGGTATAAGCCAGATCAATATTTAATGACTATGATGCATTATTTATAGCCCTGTGAGAGATTCCCTTTTTTAGGTCAAACAGCACACAGGAGAAATACACAATGGAAAATAATATATCACCTGCTTTACAGAATCTTCAATTAAAAATGTAGCATGAATAAAAATTTCTGCATTTCTCAGTTTTGTTGCCTGACGTGTGGCTATTTATGATCTACCATCACATAAGAAGGCTTTTGTGTCTTTCTTTAAAAAAACACTCATTTAACTACAGAATGATGAAAAGAGTTGAACCAAAAAAAGAAACAACTTTTAAGACTGCTACTGTATATGACAATGTAAACAGCTGAGTCCATGAAAGATGATGGATCTATGTAAATTTGATACTAGGAGCAAGTTACGTATGATTTAAAATTTGTTATTCATGCCTTATATACCCTTAAATGCATAACAGTGGGCAGCACAATGAAAAAAAAATGAAACTTTTTACTAATTTTATCTTCAATCTTCGAAACAGTTGGGAAAGCATTCCTAGGCTATGTTATTCTCTGCTGTGATGTCATCTTTCAGTTTAGAACTACTTTAATTACTTTTATAAGCTTGTAATGAAACTATTTTTAATAGTTTACAGTAATTACTTCATAGTCTTCCTCAGTAATTAAATTTTGGAAAGGTAACCTGGCTTTTGTGTTTTGGACCATTTAATGGAGGGTTTATGCATTGCTGCTTTTCTATTGCACTGCTGTTTCAATCTGTTTGGTAACCTGTGCCTACCAAAACCCCCAAACACGAGGTCACGCTGCAATGTCAGTATTGTGAGCTGTGGCCCCAGCCACGTGTGTGGGGAAACACAAAGCTCTCCACACGCTTCAGGATTTTCCAGATTGGCCTCCAAGGCTTGTCACACACACTTCTCTTTGGCTGTCACAGCAGGGTGCAGGCTGGCACTGAGCTTTTCCCTGGTGTTATTCCAGCTGCTCAAGTTCCACTGAGAATAGCAATAGGAAAAAACTAAAGAAAAACTGTGAAGGTAAACAGGGCTTAAGTGTTAATATTGAATTGTGTTCTCTTTTTGCTTTTTGAGAAAGGTACATGATCACAAGATGTAAAACACAGTTTATTTCTCTGCTTTTCCACATCCACTGCCCACACAAGACAAGACCTAAAGAACTGTGTTAAGAGTTTCATAATTCATGAAACCAAGGTCTTTTTTGTATTACATTATTTTGTATACTTTGACATATGCCCGTGTCTTCAGTTGTCATGGAAATAAGAAGTCAGGAACACATTTCATACACTGAAACTAATAAACAATGGTAAAAAAATAAAATATTGAGTGTTTATACTAGTTTCTGAAATGTGAGGCTGTCATCTGTTCACTTCAGACAAGTGCTCCATAGTTCAATTTTTTTTTCAATTTCAGTGAACAGGGAGAAGCATGGAGAATTGGAGCAGGGAAAGATTTTTCATGGTATTTTCTCATAAAATGTCTGGATTTAGGGACAAAAAATGAAATTAGGGTGGAGATTTAAATCTGATTAAAAATCTCTCTTCATCAAACTTGCAGTTACACTATATGACCTATCACTGTAGGTATTAATGAGTTAAAATGATAGAAATAAAAAGGCAGATGGAGACTGATGTTCTCTGGGTCAGGGAATTTCCAAAGTGCAGCTTGCCAAAGCAGAGAGTAGTGCACCAGGGGTGTATGTTCAAATAATATTCCCAGAGATTTTTTGCTTATTTTCTTTCATGAGGTGTTTTATCAGAAATAAATAAAGTTGGATGAATTCAGCATGTCAGAGATATGAGAGGAACCTTTCAGGAGTTACTTCTGGTCCTACTAGATTGGTGTCATACTACAGTGCCTACATAATTCAAGGAATAGTTAATAGAAAAAGCTAGCGGGAATTCTGAATTTGGCTTCAAAACTTTTGACATTCAGTTTTATTGAAATTTTAGCATTTGTGTTTATTTGCTTCATAGGTAATCAAGATGAGATTAAACTGCTGCAAAAGGTCACTGAAGGGATTCCTTTTGTATTTCTAAAATGGCCATATTTATTATTTCAGGTGAAAACATAGAGCTCCCACAGTAAAATGTTCCCTTCCCTCCAGGGCAAATGAAATATGAATTTTCCAGGATGTTGTGGAGGGAAGGCTTACAAGGAGTACTTTAGCCTGGTGAGGCTCAAGCACTGAGCAGGACAGGGCACTGCTTCATGTTTTGGTTTCCCATTTGCAAAGAGGGGACAGAAATATTAAAATATCTGTGAATTCAACAATTCTGCTTTTGGACTGCAACAACTTTGTGTGATGCAACTGTATTGCATTTGCATGATAAGTCTGCACAAAACCAGTTTATTTTCTAGTGTAGGAGATAGATTTATTTTAAAACAGGATTTACCTTTCTCTTGAGGAAAAACTGTATATGATTGGAGAGTTAAGGAAAAAGAATAAAGCCTGTGGCCTGGAAGCTAGATTAAGCCCACAATTTAATCATATACCCATGCCTAGGCAACTTTTTCTGTTAATTTGTGAGTTTAGCACAAATCATTAAATGGATTTTTAAAAGGGACAGGCTTCTTTCAGTAAGGAATATATTCTGGTCTGGGTTATGTCAGGGCAAGGGCATAATTCAGAAGTCAATAAGGAACTTCTGTGGAATTTTTTTTAATATGCAAAGGTAGAATATACTTATTCCTATGTATTTATGCTATGCAGAACAATCTTTGGATACATTTACCACGTAGGTTAAAAGGAAGGAATTTTAAGGGTTATGATTGAAAAAAAAGTGAAAAATCAACATTTATATTCTAAATGCAGAGTAAAGACACACAGTAACTAGAAATATTAAATAATAAATGACTACTTCTAAGATCGACTACTTCAGTTAGACCAGAGCTTAAATCTCCTCATTAAATACCTTAAAAAGTAATAAACTTTGATCAACAAAAATAACAGAAAATTAAAATACGTGCATGATCAAAACAGTCTTTGTATTAGTTACTTTAAAAGGTCTTCTCTAAAGCTGAAACAGATTTCAATTGATCTAGATAATGCTAATTATTTCTGCTATACTCTAATATTTATAGTACTAAAAAAAGCCATTCCAAGTAGTTGAAAATATTACTGACTTACTGTCTTTAATAGTGGCTGTTTTTCAGTTTCTTTGTAATTATGCACAGTAATACAGTGATACTTAAACAACAGACATTTTCAGCAGAGGCGTAATAAAACACTTGGGATTATTAAGTTGTCCATACTAAAAAAAGCACACTGCTACTTTGCTGCTCTCAGATACTGTAGTTTTGTTATTCACATGGGAAATTTTGTGTTTGTTGCATCAGTTTCTGTATGCAAAACCACAATTGGTCCAGGTCTTGAGAATGATTAGAAAAACAAGCCAGAAAAAGCGAGTGTTGGGGACATAGCATTGCTCCCAAGTGAAGGTGAAATGATGTATCATCCAACAGACTTCTTGTCTGTCCTTCAATCTGATCAGTCATCACACTCCATAAGAATCCCTTGTCAGATGGAAAACATCAAGGAATAAACACAATTCAACATTGCTACACTATTTAGCCAACAACCATGCAAAATGTAATAAAGCATGGAATACATTTAAATTGTCATGTAAGCCAGAGGGATATGTGAGGAATGATTAAAAAAAGAAAAAAAAAAAAATTAACACTTGTCAAATAATCAAGTAGTATACTTCAGTCACAGACTTAGGAATTTCTATTTGGAAAGATTTTCAAACAGGAAGAAAAATTTATCTAGCAAAGACTCATACACTGAAAGTGGGCCAGCATAATTTACAAATTTGAGGCACTTCAGTGAAAGATGGTAATTCAGGAGTTCTTCACTGTGACTTTATCATGGTTCTTTCACCACCAATGAGGAACAAATTATTCCCCACACAGTTGATAAGACATCCCTGGAGCTGGCCCTGTATGTGACTGCTAACTCTCCTGAGCCCTGCATTCCCAACTGGTCCAGACAGACCATTGTAGTGTTTATTTTATCTCATGGAAGAAAGAAATCTCCAAAGAAATTTATAAAAATGGCATACTATTTCACGTTTTAAATTATTCCTTATATATCTGTGCATGGATTTCTTCTGTAGCCCCAGCAGAATGAGAATTATAAGTGGGAATTTTCTGGTTAAAAAATCAAGTTGCTTTTCACCAACCTTTATTTAGATAAAAACTTTCTAGTTGGCATTGATATTATCAATATTAATTATAAAATTAAATAATTCATAATATCAATGTTAAAATAAAAAACTTAGTTGTACTGAATTTAAAAACAGGATTCTTTTTTCCTTGGCATATACCCTAAAAAAGTAAAAAACATTTTTCTTTGTTTATTTCTGACTCTATGCAGTGTTCCAGCTGCAAGCAGGTTTTTGTCATAAATGTTTACTTGTGTTGATGTGAAATTATTAACAGCAATATTTCTACAGCTTTTTTAAAAAATATTTTACAGACAGAAACACAAATGTCCCCCAAGGAAAAAGGCAGTGTTCTTTAAAGGCTTTTGACATTTCCAACGAGTTGATATTAGAGCTAGAACCTTTTTATAAGTAAAACTCTCAAAAGTGAAGAGTGGGAGACATGTTTTTCTGAGATGAATCTGTTTGGCCACTGGGTGCCATCCTTGCTCCACTTTAAGGCTGGTCGCCAAGCAGCATTTCTGTTAAGCTGTAAAATCCTGAAAAAATGCAATTCCACAGTGCAATTCCACACCATCATAATGTTTGTGTGTGTGCATGTGGTAGAATATGTTCCCAGCACAAGGCAGTGTGTTCTTCTTGCACAAGTCACTGAGAGACTGATGAGGAATTTCCTTACAGGTTCAGCCATGTTACATCCAGTCTCACATCCAGCAATTCTTTTTCTTTTTTTCTTTTTTTCTTTTTTTTTTTTGCATTCCTCCATCAGCTGGTGAGAATGAGGCTGCGCTGCAAGGGCTGTTCCCATGTTCCCACACACGAGTATGAGCGAACGTGCTTCTATGCAGTATGAACTTAGGCTCTGGGATTATTTGAAAGAAAAATATTCCCTGGATGCACACTTGTTTTCTAGATCAATTTGGAATGTATGGGCCTGTGTCATCCAATTAAACCATTATCTAGCCTATATTATATAAAAAATATTCGCGATTGCAGTCTTCTACAGGTTATTTATTTCATGGTCTCATTGTCTGCTCAGGGTGGGGTCTGCTATTGGTTTAGTCTGAGCAAAACCCCTGGCAGAGTAAATGTACTTTCCAGGAGAAATTGTATCAGTAGTTCTGTGGGTTTAGTCTTTCAAATTTAAACTGCAAACACTTTACATGTATGAGAAATAGACTATTGCACACACCCCCCATCATAATCTGCCTGTGCATACAACAGCCTGTTTGGTTGCTTCAGTATAACTTGCCTACCCCTGCTTTCTCTGCCGCCACACAGCTCTGTGTGTGTTCTGTCCCTGCAATAAGCTCAGGGACACACAGAAACTCTACACCCAAAATAACAAAGAAATCCATTTCTAGGGATGGCCTTCTTAAACTCTACTGTTAAACTGATTCCAGTATCTACTTATGCTACCTGTACTTTTCCCAAAGAGAACCTTGAGGAGTGATACGGAAAAGTTATAAGCAGCATAATATATACATATATGCAAAACATGAATGCCAAGAAACAAGTGTTTATGTCTGTACTGCAGCCTTTTGCCTCAAAGCAGTGATATATGAAAGCAACCTTTGTTTAGAGAAAATTTATAAAGCTAGTAATATGTAGGTAGTAAGTAAGGAGCTAAATAGATACAAGATTTAAGTGCTGGGGTTTTTTCGTTGTTGAAAGAATGGGATCTGCACATTTGGGGTTTTGTCAGAAAGGTTGTGGTGATGAGGCTGTGAACCAGAGCTCGTGCTGCAGTGCAGGATGCTCAGGCTTTCTCTGCCGGTGGGCTTTGTGGATGAAGGGGGCAGTGGAGGATGCACATTCTGCCTTGGGGAGAGGAACTGGGCTCAGCACTCAGCCTGCCCTGCAGAAGCCTCACACGGGATAAGCCTTGGCTCATGAAGCTGTAGTAAGATGAACCTTTGGTTTGGGGAGAAAGCTCTTTTGGGCAGTCCTGAGTACTCCTAGGGAGTGTTCTATGGGCTCAGAATAGGATGGCTGGATTTCTTTTAAACCTGCAATCAGAACTTGAAAAAAACTGAGAAAAAGACAAAAACATACTTTAAGGAGAACCACTGAAATGTCCTCTGTAGGATTCCTGTAAATGTACATTGTAAGGTTGAAGGTGTTGTCAATATTATTTATTGTCTACCTGACAGTATTCTGCTATAGATGTCACACTAGCAGGTCTGAAATAGGACTTTCTCCCCAGTGGAGCAGTAACCCACTCATACATTTGTATAACTTTCCCCACTAGTCACTGTACTGCCAGCCTGATTTGTCACAGCTGCTCAGAAAGAAAATTTCAGTGGCTCCCAGGAATCTCATTCAGTGCTATTGTAGTGTGCTCCTGCAGCACCACCATGACCCCAGGGTGACACAGGACTGGTGGTCCTTCAGGTTGGCTTTGGTGCATTGAGAGCTGCTGGAGTGCACTGGGATCAAAAAAACAGTGTGATACCAGTGCACGTGCCATTGTGGCTCTGGTGGGATTTTTGAGGTTCTGGTTTGGGTTTTTTTTAGTGTCTGATCTTGGCAACCCCTTCACTTTTTTCACATGCTCTCTTCCACCACCTGCCCAAGTGAGAATTGCAGAGCACGGTTTGGGCTGTTTGTCACCAAATGTGTGAGCCCCTCCCTGTTTTCACATCATGTCCTCTGTGAGAAGAACCTGTCCCTGTTCCTTCCACCTTTAATCATGTTTTTCCTCTTCTGAGTCTTCAAGGAAGGAGTTAGAACTTTTCTTTCATTTTCTGGGTAGGAAAAGGCTATGTTGTATCCCATTTTTCTCACCCTTCCAAATTTACAGGCGTGAAGGGGGGTCAGTCCACATTACCCATTCTGCTCTTCATGGGAGCAACAAAGCTGACTTTTTGCCACCAAAACCAAGTAAAGCTTTGTGGGAAATGGCAGCCTGACACTTTTGTAGTATAGAGAAATAGTTGCCCTAGGTTTGCTGCTTGTGTTTGTTTGAAATTCTGAAACAGAGACTGAATAGACCCTTTTGTACAAACTTCTCATCTGCACTGATGGTCATAAAAACTCGACAGTTGCTAGCCTGCAGTATGTGACACACTGGTTCTTTCCTAATCACCATCAGCCAAAAGGACGTGAACACTCCCCAGCGCGCCTTGGGAGATCATTGTGTCCAATGTGCATGCCCTGTAAAACTCCAGTCCTAGGCTGCTGTGGTTATGGACTTTGGCCTTAAGAATAATAGATGCTCAGACCATTAATTGTTTTTATTTTATGTCTCTGTTCTTTTAAAATCAAAATTTCTTGTTTCTTTTATAGGCTGCCATATATTTTGTTTGTGTGCTAGGAAACAACTTTAGCATCAAGGACTGATTTTTAGTAACATAAAATAACATATTTTGTGTCTTTTCTATTACAGTTTGTAACAAAATTTTATATGTCATATTTTTATCTCTGAAATGTATTATTTCTTTTTGATGGGTCCCAATTTCAGAAAGTGATATGTTCAGATAGGATTGATTGACTGATTAGAAATACTCAAAATACTTTCTGCTTTTTAGCTATAATTCTGGGCCTAGCTTTGGAAATAGCACGTGTAATACTGCAATGACATACCTTCCCTTGCCCTTTTAAAATGCAAATTACAAGAAGACAAATCCTTTCCTCACGCACATACAGTTTTATCCCAAAAGCAGAAAGTAAATACCATATTTTTGTCCTAAGCCCACACTGCACGATAATAAAAAAAATCCAAAATGCTATACTTGATAGTGACATATTGCTTAATGGCTATGTCTCTTGTTCTGATAGAAGCAGCAGAATAAATAGCTTTCTTAACACTGTGAAGTTTCTCTTTTAATTAAAACAAATACCACTATCACACTAAGCAGTAGTTATATTTGGTAAATGGTCAAACCAAATACAACTTTCTGAAACAAGTCTAAATGCAACTTCCTTTGTTTGACATTTCACGTCTAAAGTACATTATGCTGTTAATTTGCCATTTGACGATGGAGCAGTTGCACCACATACATGTACATGCTTCAGCTGCAGATTTTGAAGCCAGATGCATGTGCTGCATTATTCTTGGTTTACAGACGTAAAACTTTGACTAAATCAAGGAATGACCTTTTACAGCAAAGGGCTCAGACACCTACTGTGGGACTTCGGGCAGAGTTTGGGCATTTGATTTCCCAGTTGCAACCCTCTGTTTATCTGTTGGGTTAATCTGAGGAGGTATAAAAGACACAAATCCTGTTCCACCATGTCTTTTATCCAAGAACTGTTCAGATAGAAGACATTCACAGAGACTGGAACATCGAAGGAGTCTGGTAGATCTGACAGCTGCAAAGTGTGTTTATATGGCAGCATGCGGCCTCCTAGGGGCACGGCCATAGCACTGGTTGGTCCCAAACTAAAGGGGTCTGTGTTTCTGGGTGATTTCACTATTGAAGGCAGAGCAATGCTACTGTGACAGTCATGTTAAAAAAAATTATTAGAATCAAAATCAAGAGGAAAATACACATGTACACTTTAAGTCTTTTCCATACCCACTCCCCTTTACTGAAAATAATGTCAAATTCCCTTTAAATGCCACTGTCCTGCCTCTGCTTCAGTTGGTCATTGGAAAGGAGGTGCTAACTCAGCACTGTGAAGGGCAAAGATTTGCCATCCACAGTCTCCAGTAACAGATGGAGGCCTTTAAAACCCAGTTTGCTCTGCGCATTAAACATGCCTGAGATGCAACATTTGATTCTTTCTTTTTTGGAGAGAGTAAATGTGTCACACTGGAGTATAACAGGCTTTGGTCTTCCATGGCTAGAAAGAAGTACAAAATTTGTCCACTGCTGCTAATAACTGACTATAAAGATCTATTTTAAAAGATGCCTGCCTGCAGCTATAAATATAAACAAGTATTTTAGAGGACTTTATATACGAAAAGAACATTTCACAAATAAAAATCTTTGCCATCAGAAAATGCTGTCTCTGAAATGGCTTCATAGAATCATAGAAGATTATGTGAGAGATAACGAAGGCATGACATTTAAATATTTTTCACTTTGATGCTTTCTCTGCAGCTTTTGATAATCACCCTTTAAGGTTTTTCAGTTCCTAATCTTCTGAGATGGATTCTAGATGAAGAGATACTTGAAAAGGCAATTTTATTTCTTCTCTGTGTGTCATGTTGTCTGGAGCTCCAGTTTCACTCCAGAGTGTAAATGAGGTCAGATCCTGACCTGCTATTTAAATAGTTTGTGGACTCTACTCTAATACTGCCCCTGGGATTTAAGATGTACACCATGTTATTTTGCCATTCTTTTGCTACATTGGGATAAATATTTCATGAGATACCTTTATATGTGTTAAATATAATCAAGTTTCTTGTTACTTTTTTCCATCAGTCTGGCAGTATTTTCTGATGAGGACACCTTGGTGGTCACTCCACATGCCATTGTAAATAAAGCTATGCAAAAAGTGGACTACATTAAGTAAGTGGAAATAGCTGTTACAGAATAGTTCTGATATGGCATAGGAAGGAAGCTGAGTATATCAAACAGCAGAATGTGCCTTTTTCTCAAACGAAGACATACTAATATACTTATCAGTATGTTTTAGAATACTTTCCTTGCATAATAAACACTGATTTCTTATCCAGACAGGTACTAAAACTGAAGTAGAGAGATTTTAAGATGACATGGCTAAGTAGGATTTCAGTGTTTTCTGTGTATAGCTGGACTGCTTCCATGGTAGTGCACGTTTTATGAAGAGGAAGAATGCTTTCAGAAGAGCTCACCAGTTTCTTTACATCTGATTTTATCACATTATCAAATCTGGATATAGAAGATTGTGAAGAATATGCTATTAGACGAGTCAGCGCAAAATCATTTACTAAGCATTTTCCTTCTTAGGTTTTATTCATCCACAGCAGCTCAAAGGCTTACTAATACTGAACCAAAAATGTTATTTTTCTGTTCCCATAGGCTGGTTTTTTATAGTGGCCAGAATTGTGACTTTATGGCGAAAGCCACTTTGGTGTTCCATGTGCTTTGCAGTAAGATGGTCATTAGTGACATATGGCCCTTTGTGATGGCTGACAGAAGGTAAAGCTCAGCCAGTCGCTTGTCTCTTACCAGTTCACGTGTACTGAGCAGGCTGGGATAGACTTTGCATGATAGCAAAGAGTAGTGAGGAACGGAGAAGCTGTCTCCAATCTGAACTGAGTACAAAGGTGCTTTTCCTCCTTCCTGTACTCATTTCACCCTATCCCATGCCTGCCTGAGTATGGAGTAACCACAGATCTTATCCTTATGCCCTTGTTTGGAGGCATGACTTCTTTTTCAAGCTGCCTACAACTGACGATATTTTCCTCGTCTGGCAACTGCCGAGTTTGCATTTTATTAGGCAAGACCAGTTGCCTTCCACGTGTTCAGCCAAACTTGTGTTCTTGATTACTTTCAAGACAAATTTTTGGGTTAGTACTGGGGGTATGGGAATGTGACCAGAGGAGGCACATCTGGCTTTAATTTGCCATAAACTCACAGAGGAGTCATGTGAATTTTTCTCAAGGATGAAGAGAATTTGAAATAGCTTGATTCACAGGCTAAAAAGATTCCAGAGTATAATGTTCTTAATTGCTTTTAGAAAGGGGAAATTGAACTTCAAATTGTTAAAAAAAACCCAAGTCTTTCAAATGATTCTAAATCACTGGGGTGCTTTAAAAAATAATTTCACTGTAACTTGAATTTTAATTGCCTGTCCCTTCCTTTTGCTGTCATGGTACTTCCATCCTCTCTGTTTTCCTAAAAGAGTGTTGTCATTGCTGTTTATTTTAAGAAATCCAATGGAATTTTTCCTGCAGTGCTGCAAAATTTCAGAGAGGGATATGTTTTAGTATTCTGCATTATTATTTTTTTTTAATATCTATGTAATTTAAATAAATGAAGTTTTAATGACTGTTCTCCTCTAAACCCTGGCCTTCTGCATTTCTAGCCTAAGAAGCTGAGGACAGCCAATACCAGGTGCAGCCAGAATATTGCTGCAGCCCTACAACGTATCATTTTTTTTAACATTATTCAAATTAGGCTCTGCACTCATAATTCTGTTGTTTCCTTTATTGCTGTTGTAAAGCAAATGGTTCTTTTATACAAATGTTATCTCCTGGCTATTAATTCAGCAGTTATTTTGGATTATGGCACTCCTGTTAAATTTAGGAATGTAAAACCTCATAAATATTTAAAAGTTTCAGACTGACGTGGGAAGAAATTGTTTTTGACTTGCTTTGTTAATATCCTGTTGTTCAATTTGTAATAGATTTGGAATATATTGTTATTTCTCCACTGTTTGGCAAATGGAAAAACAATTTTAGTTGAGCAATTGCTTCAAGTGCTCTGCCTTGAGTTGCAACAGGCTGGTAAAACTGTTGGTTTCCTGTAGAAAATAGCAAAGAAAAGATCTGTTTCTCTTAAGAGGCCAAAAGTTGTGAAAATTTTAATCAGAGCCCACTTCAAAGTTAATGAAAATGCAGCAGTAGTTTTGTAAAGATTGTTTCGATAAAACAATTTCAAGGTCTACTCAGAGTCAAGCACTTCTGTTTTAGCTTGTTATTTAAGCTTTTCACTAAGGAACTAAGGAGTATGATGTACAAATGTGTTTCTTCCCAAAAAGGGATTATATTGAGAATCTTAATTCTATCCAGTGAGTGAGTTCACAAACTAAATATTAGTGTGCATCTCCAGTATCCCCCAAGTCTCTGAAGAATAACTGACAAAAAAGTCACAATTTTTGTAAGATTGCTGAAGGTCTGGACAGCACAATCTCTGAGCCAGCATTCCTGCTTTCACACCTAACCATATTTTCTTTCTTTCTTTATCTCAGAAGTATAGACATAGTTTTTCAGATCTTAAAGGGTGTTGAGGTGTACCTCCTCTTGGGATCATGTGGAATCATTCCAAATATTGCAGTGATTATTCAAAAAAAGATGCTGAATTGATTCAACCTGGATAAGCATGTTAGCAGTCAACTGAGTGTGCAGTTATCAGAACTTCCATCTCTGCCTGCATGCTCCTGGGATGACACTTGACTTCATGGGTTTGTTGTATTTCCTGTATCAGTTAAACCCCCTGGCAAAGCTCTATGACTTTCTGAGGTACCGGCATGTTTTACTGGGTACTGAACTGAAAAGACTTTTCTTCTAGCTATCAAGTAAGTAAAAACCACAATGTTAATACTATTTTATGACAGGTTTACACTATCTTCTCTTATATGGTATAGCTAAAGCAGCTTAATCTCTGCATAAATTCATTATTGAGGTAGAACTTTCTCTTCAGCCAGAAGAAGCTTTTTATAAGTTAGTAATTTGTAGTTAGAGTGCAGTATTTCAAAACACAAGTTTTCAAAAAGGAAACCATAAGGTGGACACATAGAATTTGTAACAGTGAAAGTGAACTAACATTACAGTTACATGAATTAATTGGTATTTTATGCAAGTGCATAGCTGGCTGTTCCACACCAGCTGAGTCCATGTGATTTTAACTAATTCAGCATTGTCCAGCTCATAGCCTGTGGGCAGGATCCAGCCCCTTTATGGGGCTTCTACCTGACCCATCACCTTCTGACTGCAGGAGACGGGACAGATGCTCCTTCAGTGAATGCATCCCCTTGCACCTGCCCTCTCTAGAGAGATGAACAGCAAGTCTGAAGGGGCATAAGGAAGGGTAAAGACGCCTGGGAGGTTTGTCAGCATCTCAGCCTGGTTCATGCAGGTGCTGCCACTGAGCAAGCCACAGCACATCTGTGTGCTCAGCTAAATACATTAGCCAGTCCAGCACACATTCCCATGTTTGTGTGTGCATGAGAAGCTCATTCCCCTCTTACAAACAGAAGTCCCTGTTACATACATAAAGCAAAATATAAGGCTTTTGCTGTTGTTTTACTGACTTACTATATAATCGTGTTGAAAATTCTTTTATTTTACTTTGGAGAGTACTTCTGAAAGACATTTCTTGTAGTCCTCTTCTTTTGGTTCTCTGTGTGTGTGTGTAGTGAGCAGTATAAAGCAAAGGGCACTTGTATGCTTATGATTGTGAATACATTTGGATGAAGAAATTCTGCAGAGCAGTATATTTACTTTGCATTTCTAAATGGTAGCAATTAAAACTCCCAGCTTCTGGCTATCCAGATGTTTCTTGCATTACAGCATTGTAATTTGCATTGGAATATATTGTGTTACTGCAGTAGCTGTAAAGTGGTCAGCTTTCAGTCTAAATGCTGTATCTGGGCTCCAGTTGGGATGGTGAACATATTTCCTGCTCATACCAGGTTCATCTGCTTCCCACTGTTTCCACACTCTGTTAGCTTGACGTGTTTGTATTTCTCAGATGAAGACTTTTACTGCTCAGCATTCGAATCAAACAGGGGATGTATTGGCAGGTCAGAACTGATGTACAGCTTGTTTCTTATAAGAGTGACACAGAAAAAAAGACTGAAGTTTTGAATCAGAAATTTCCCTTTGGCTTTTTCAGGCAGCAAATATCCCTCTGGTGTCAGAGCTTGGCATTGACAATATCCATTTTGATGACTTCTCACTCGATGTGGATGCCATGATTACTGCAGCCCTGCGGATGTTCATGGAACTTGGAATGGTTCAGAAATTTAAAATTGACTACGAGGTAACCATCTGCGCTGCAAATATCGGCTGCTTTTGTCTTGGCACTGCTCTGTCCATTTGTACACATTTAGTAGCCCTGCTACAAACTGTACTCTTAATTTCAGACTCTGTGTAGGTGGCTTCTGACGGTGCGGAAGAACTATCGAATGGTTTTGTATCACAACTGGAGGCACGCTTTCAACGTCTGCCAGCTGATGTTTGCCATGTTAACTGTGAGTATCCAGCTACACAATCCTGTAAGAGCTTTTGCTGCCACATTGCCTTACATGTCTAAACATTTTCCAGCATTCAATTTCTTTTCTAGTTATTATGCTACTCATTTCCAAGAGCAAAGCAGACAGAACTTATTCAACTTAAGGCAGCACATATTTGGCAAAACCTTATAGTGTTTTAGTGACAGTGATATCATAGGCACATTAAAGTGACTGGAAACAGATGGCAGTCTGGGAGAGCGCTTGTTATTACAGATCTTGATCTTACAAAATGTTTTTCTTTTGGAACTCTTTGATTTGACATTTATTTCAAACTCCTAATTAGGAAGTACAAACCCAAGGAAGATTATAATCCCAAAGTATTTATTATGTTGATATTTATTATGTTGATATTTATTATCTCCTTATCCAGATTCATCTAAATAGTTTTAGAAGGTATTGCCTCAAAACATTTGAAAATTATCTTCCAGCACAGTGATCTAAGTGAATCTTGAGTCTCCACTGGACACTGTTAACACATAGGGGTTTTATTAACATGTATCTCCAGCAGTGCCTGTAGCTCCTTTCAGCATACAAGTAAATTCTGCTGAAAGCACCAGTGGGTAGCACACTAGAACAAGTATACTGCTCTCTCTCTCCCTACCCCACAGCAACCTCACTGTGAGAAACAACCCATGTTTGACTAGTTAATTCTTGTAAATGTACCAATAAAAAACTCAGTGGTCCTGGATGCCAGAACTTTGAGTGTTAGGCAAGAAAAAAGTCTGACTTCCCCTAGCAGGTAGATGTTGTTCTAGTGTTTGGTCCATCCCAGCAGAGTGGGTGTGTTTCTGTGAGAGTTGACAGAGGGGTAGTGAAGCTCTACCATGCACCATGAGACAAAGGAAAGGGAGATATTCAACGAGAGAATGGTCACCTCTTCCTCTTGGCATGAGGCTGCTCAGCTGAGCAAAATTAACATCGTTTCAGCAGGCATCTGCTGATGCTCTCGAATGAAATTTGTTAGTAATGCCTGGGTGTTGGTAGCTTTTAAGGTTTTATAAACTTGATATGCTTTTTTTCCTTAGGTTTTAGAAAAAGAAAGATGTTTTACTCTGATGAGTATGGACAAAGGCAGGCAGTGCCGCTGGGTGTGAATTACAGTAATTTCTACCAGAGGCTGCCGGGGTGGGGAGCCCCCAGCCCCAGCGGTGACACCCCTAGGTGGAGCTCCGAGGCCGGGTTTGCGGCACGCTGCTCTGTCGGAGGGTCCAGGCATCCGCAGCCCGGCTAGCCGTGCCCGTATTGGGGCCAACAGAGAGGAAGCAGGGCCCTGCTGCTCCAGCAGCCTCCAGCAGCCTCCAGCAGCCTGCCGGGCCTCCGCCGACAGCTGCGGGGGTCTCACAGAGTAATTTCAGAGTGCTTTTCGCAGTCGGCGCAGAGATGCAACTGTCTGTGGGATGTGATCCGGCATTTTTAAGCCAAGTTCATTTCCTTGCCCAGACTCCTAGTAATAAACAGAATGAGTAATTCCATGTGCAGGGCTGGATGCGAGTGGCCACAGCATTGGACTCGCCACACATCCCACCCCGCTTTGCTCTGCCTCTGGCTGAGAACAGAGTAAGTTCTGGTGTGTGATCTGCTTGGTCTGCTCTCCCTTCCAGAGATGGGAAGATTCATTTTGTGCAAAAAAAAGACACAAAAGAGAGACTTGAGACTAGTCATAATACAAGGCTTGCCCCTATTGCATTTGTCTTGGGGATACCATCGAAGTTAGTGTGTGCCATCTTTTTTCACTGGTAAAAAGGGGGAAATTCTTTGACAAGCCCTTTGAAGGGCTCATCAGAGCCATTCTCTGCTGGTCAGGAAGGCACTGCTTTGTGTAGTTATTGCACCTTATTTCTGATTTCTCCATGATAGTCAGCAATATAGACTGCCTCACAAAGATACACCAATAATTCTATTTTAGGGAATTTTCAGGTAGGATTTACCATAGCATAGTAATGTCTAACCTGTAATGCAGTAACCTCTAAGGGTCCCACCATATTCCCACTGAATGTGCAAGGAAAATTCAGCTGCATTGAACAAGCCAAACAAAAGAAATCCAACGAACAGTAAACCAGTTGTTTTCCCTTTTGCATATCTAAAGCACATTCCTGTATATCTAAGTATGTATTTTTTCTTTTCTAAGCAATTATAAGCCCAGTTCTGCAAGCCATGGTTCTGTATTTCAGATGCCCAAGTATTCTGTAGACAAACACTGCAGCAAGGCTGCTCCTGTAAGTTAAGGGAGTACATGAGAGTAAAGTGCAGGATCAAGCCCAGGCTTCATTATCAATGCCTTTGCCAACACAGTTCACATTGATACTTATTTCAAAGGGCAAAAATGAACAAGTAAGCAATACCAAATTAAAATCCCATCTGGTGTGCTAATAACAAAACATATAGATGTGGGGCAAGGTATAATGAATGCAATTCATTTCCTCACATGAAAGAATGACCTCCATAACTCACTGGAGACTCTGCCACTCATGAGTTATGGGTCATTCTTTTTCTGGGGAAAATAAATTTTACTGCACCACCGTCTATAGCCATGTATTTTTTTTTTTCTCTTGTAAATTCAGAAAACAGGGAAATGTAATCCTCTGTTTACTTGCATTATGTTCAAAGAAGATATCCCCTTACTGTAGCATTGTTTTAAATGAAATATTTTTTACTACATGACATATGCTATATTTCTTTCATACATTCAGTGACAAGACTTTTCATTAAATAAAATGTGGCATTTATTTTTGAGATATTGCTACTGTTAATAAATTCCTTAATCAGCTTTCCTGCATTTGCAATACAGGTTGAATCCTTGAATTTAATCAAAGCTTGGGTTACACTAAAGAATATTTATTACAACATCAATTTTATATTATAAAACTTCTTAAGTTGTTTTAACTTAACCAGGAGTATTTTCCCTAGATTGAAACTTGGCACATGGTATGTTGTTAGTTACAAACTATTTTTTAATCCCTTTTTATAAACGGACCTTTATTATTTGTTATACAAGAGCTATGTTTAAAAAAACAAAGAGTAAAGGCTATTTTTAGATTATTTTTTCTACTTGGATAGATATTACCAAAACTAAAAAAAAAAGCAATGCCACTAGAAATCAGGTGAATCTCTTTCCTGATATTCAAGTTATTCTGTACACCAGTGGATTCTACAAAACATTCATTTTTTTTTCCTCTTTTTTTTTTGCTCATGTTTTCTGATGTGTAAACTTTAAGCAATTATAAAGCTTTTGTAGAAAATCTTGCACTTCCCCAGTTCCCACTGAAGTGCATTCCTGAGCACCTGGGGGAGCTTGGCTCCCTGTACTGCCTAAGGATTAACTGTGGCCACATTTCAGACTGTCTAAACAGAGGCTACTTAGATTTATTTGAATGTGCATTTCTTTAGGTAGAGTTTGTGGTCTTCGGGGTGAATAGCAGAGTTTTCAGAGTATTGCAGCAATTGACTGGCATTTCTGAGGGGCATGTAAGTTCCTACCAAGAAAGGGCAACAAGTCCCACTGTATCACTTAAACCCTCTTCTTGCCAGTGGGCGAAATGATGCCCCATTGAGAACCAATGAAATTTGCGAATTCTTACATGGTGTGAGTGTTCAGCCTCGGTTTGGTCCTCCAATACAAATGTATTTTGTATTTCTTGTATATAATTTCATGCTACCTAGATCATGTGGCTAATTGAGGAGTGTCATTGGACACTGCCACTGGGAAAAAACAAATGTTACGCTTTTCCAGCTCAGCCAGTCATTTTTGCAGGCATGCCCTTCTGGTTCTGAAGAACCAGGTTGTTTCTGTCATGGGTAAGAGGTGCAGCACTGATGAGCTGGTGTCCCACAGAGGCTCTAGCACCTTCGCCAGACAGGATCTGTTCAGGATGCTTGAGGTTAGCAGTAACAGGAAGTGTTTCTCTTCTGACATGAGCCAGTTCAGGCAGGAAGACTGCTATACAAGTATCCATGAGGAAGGAGAAGCATAGTGGTAAAAAAGGTTTCTAGGATTAACTCCCCCAATCACACAGTCATGTCTGAGCTTCTTGTAGGGAATTTCATTGCATCTAGTTTCAAACGTCTCTCCCAAATTCCAGTGCGTATCTGCAGCAGAAATATGCCATTTGAGACATTTTATCTTTAAATCATGCCACTTCATTTCACTGTCCCAGATTAAAAAAATCTAATAGTTCATAACAGTTCCATAGAGTATATTTTATCTGGGTTCTTTTAAAGTTTTTCTGATTTAACATGTCAGCTATCTTTGACAGTAAGGATTGACGAAGATGGTCATCTCAGGATTTAAGGAATCTTTCTAAATACTTCTCTAAACAATAAGTTCAAAATGGAATCAGTTTAGTTTTAGGCTTTTTATTTCTCTGATAGAAAAATCCAGTTCCTGTCTTAGTTTGCAGTTACTGGTGTTTGTTTACAGCTCTTTTTGCCTTTAGTGCCTTCTGGGTAGCAGAGAAATGGCATGCTGGAAATGCAACAAAGAGATAATAACAGATCACTCCAAGGACATTATCTATTCTTCTAACCATCTGACATACAGCAGGGAATAGAATATGACAATAAAGCATTTATCTTCTCCTTACTGAAACGTTCATGGTATCAAAACAAAGTTGACTGTTGCTCGATGGACTAACATTACTTATCCCTTCTGCTACTGATAGTTACAGCTGCTATTTTTTTTCTGCTCTCAGACCGCAGGATTTCAGGAGATACTAACTGAAATTGAAATTTTAGCTTTGATTGTGGGATGCTTATGTCATGACCTTGACCACAGGGGAACCAACAATGCCTTCCAAGCCAAGTAAGCTTTCTAATTCTTACTATTTTAATTTGGTTTTCTTCCATGGGAGAGCAAAAGGTGACCAGGATAAAGAATGAAGCATTAATTTCAAGCCTTCTAGGCCAAGGCCAAGTACTCTTATTCCTGTGTGCAGTGAGGGACTATCCATCTTTATCATTCTCTGTTCCTTTAAGTAATTGCTGGCTTGTCCTTTGTAGCTGGCTGTTGAACTGACACCACATATTGAAATGTGGTGCCAAAACTTGATGTTCTTTTAAGGCTCAGCTATTATTGATTCTGGTTTTCAACCCAGGAAGGACCTAAACTGTCTGTCTGCGTTGTGCTTTCTGGCTGGAGTGCATGACATTAAGCAAAATCTTGTTCTACTATTGAGAAGAAAAGAAAATAAGTAAAACTGAAATAATGCTTTCACAAAAACCATGCTGCTGCCCTCAGGCACAGTGAGGTAGAAGCAGGTTTATAGAAGGTTTAGGAGTGGTACTTCTTATGGTGTAGGTAAGGGAACTCCTTTGACTAAGGTCAAATGCACTCCAAAATCTGTGTTCCCTGAGAACAGGAGGGGCAACAGAAAATGTCACCAGCAAGATCCTGGCCAAGATGTGAAATAAAGCTGCAACACACAGAGACTCCTTCAAATCCCATGTTTTCCTCACTCCTCTACAGTCAGCATATGAGTCCCCAAGGCACTCCTTTCCTACAGATCCCAGTGTGCATTTGCAGCTTTTTCTGTCCTGCCTTACTGCTAATCCTCCAGTGTGATGGGGGAGTGGTCAAATGCTTGTCCAAAGATACTTGAGAGGCAGTGATGCTGTATTAGCCCTTTTTGTCCCACCTTTTGCAGAAATAGTCTGCTGTAATGTGTGTATGCACAGGCTGCTGCATTTCTGGGGAACAATTGCTTCAGTGACCATCACTCAAACTGATGTTTCTGATGTTCGTTAAGCTGCCATTTCCTGAGGTATTGGTGTTGCCATACAATCTCAATGAAACAATGACACTGTCTGGATCTTCAATCACCATAGCAGGGAAAATCAATTCCAGTGCTCAAAAGACAGAGCTTGTGGTGCAAAGGTTACCAAGCACTGCTAGATGCCTTTTTGCAGCTGAGTCTTGAAGAGAATCAAAATAGATGAGACAAATGGGAAGGAAGCTCAGCTGATTGATGTTTATGTTCCTAATTTATAAAACGAGACCTAAGATTTACATCCTGGCCATTTTAGGTTCTGATTAAGTTAACCACTTCTCCGCTGTGCCATTACCCAAGAGTATCTCTTGTGCAGAGGGATGGCTGAGTTAAAGGCATAAGGTTCAGCATTAGACTGCTATCACTTATACTTGTTTGACAACAGAGCACGGAGAGGAGGCTACCATTTTATGACTCCATAAAGAAACTGCTGAAGACATTTAATGAAAGACAAACATTACCACATATGTATAAAACATCCCTGAAAACAGAAGCTGTAGTTTTCATAACACTGACTATGATTTATTCCTCTAACCTGACATAAATTTAAGCATCACATTTTCCTATTTTATCTTCAGTGTTCAATACTGCTGTTCTCTATGATGAAAGTTCAAGAGGTATATGATGGAGGCAATATCACAATTGTCTCAAATGGCTCTGTTATATATGTCAACATCAAATTCTCTAGGGATGATGTTTCCTGGACATCCTTTTCTCTCCTATAGCTGCTTGGGATAATTAAGTCTCAGTATGGTGCAGTTTTATGGTATATGCTCCTAGGAGACTCCTTCTGTCTCTAGCATAATCTCCTATTCTCATATCTTTGGAAAGAAAACCCATCTTGTCACTTTAGTCTGGGTCCCAGAAGTTAAGTACTTTGCCTGAAGTAATTTGGTACTGGGTGTACAGTGACTATTCTGACAATCCAGTCCCATTCTCTGCATTTTCCAGCAATTTGCAATTTTATAATTGTATTCTGTATATTTTCGTCCTTTAAACTTAGAAAATCTACCTGCTCTGTGCAATTTGAATCTGATTTTGGTTTAGCCAATAAATGTGATGAGAAAATACATTCTAGAGATATGCTAAGCTTTACTTTTATATTTACTGCTCTCACTTGTTGTTTTTTGTTTAACTTAGTATTTGCACTTGGGTTTTTTGTTGTTGTGTTTTGGGGTTTTATTTTAAGAGCTTGTAGCTGCCCATTGTAAGCCCTCATATTTATGTCTATTAAGAATTAAAAATAAAAGGCAGCAGGGGAATAGCCAATCCCTGCTCAGGGATGTTACTGTGTGTCTTTATTGTGCAGTGCTGTGCCTGTGCTGTTGCTGATGTGCTTTGAAACCTGCATTACAAAATTTCTTGTCGTTCCAGAGAAATCTTTAGTCAGCTGACAATATTTAGCAAAGTCTGGAAAATAAATGTTTTGTATCTGGATTTAAATTGGTATTTTGACCTCCTAAACTGTCTTAAGTGTGGTTGCTGAAGTGGAGGTGGAGAGTGTGGCTATGTGCTTTTGTCACTAAATTGTCTCTGAAACCTGCTCGGTAAGCAGCTGAGCAGGATTTGTTGACTTCTGATGTTCTGTTTCAGGAGTGGATCAGCCTTAGCTCAGCTCTACGGCACCTCTGCTACCTTGGAGCACCACCATTTCAATCATGCTGTCATGATTCTCCAAAGTGAGGTACAAAAGCATTACTATTAATCTCACTGTAAGCTGTTGGGCAGTTTCAGCTGGAGAAAGGAAATACCATGTACGGTACCTTTTTAATGCCCTCTCCTTGAGGAATTATTTACTGGTTACCACAAAGGTCACAACAAGCACAAAATTAAACAACTACAAATGCTGTTCATAGGGCCCAGAGATTATATTTGTCTCAATCAGTGAGGGGCAAGGAGAACACATCCTAATCATACTGTTGGATTTTCTCAGTCTTCTTACACATATCCTGCTCAGTGTAGGTAGCTGGAACAGGTGCTTCCCTGTCCCCACAGGTGTCATATTCAGAGTATCAGTCATCCTTTACTGCACCAATTTAATTTCTTTGGCAGCTTTTCTGTAATCAGTATTTTTATTATTTTTTCCATATTTTAATACACTATTTTTTAAAATTAAAGCCAGTAATATCATGCTGCCCAAAGCATATTAATTGCATTGCAGATACCTATTAAGACATAGCTCTTGCCTAGAATACTTTGCACATAAGAAGATAGAACATAAACTACACTACATATTTAATAACTGAGAAAAGTGGAGGGATGGACATGGATGTGTTTTCTTAATTTACATACATTGGTTGCTACAAAATTAATTCAGAAAATATAAAACCAAAACTGCTGTTCATGCAGCACAATTGGAGACCATAGACTGATCTGCAGTAACCTCTGAAGAGATCTGGGAATGTCTCATGATCACAGACAAATGGGAACCAAGTGATGACTTTACCTCTTTGTACACTGTCGGGGAGATCTGTCACAGGACTGCACCTTTAGTGTTCAGGCTCCTGATGTTATATTTAAAAAGTTAACTAGGAAAGGAGAGCACCAGCATGAAATTTAAGCAGTTCGATCCATTTAGCCCAGGCAAGCTTACCTAAAAGGTGATATTAAGAATTACATGGCTCCTTATACTGCCAGGGAAAGGCGTATGAAAGAGCAGCATTTGAATGCTAAACAGACTGGTTCAGAATAGGAAAAAAAGGAAAGGGGTTTGGGTGGGGCTTTCTTGTTGATTTCTTTTCTCTAGACTAGTAACACTGTTTAGCCTCTGGAAGAAGCTTTTCTGGAAAACACTGAGTTCTCTAGTTCCTGAAATCACCATAATTGAATGTCACAGACTCAAGATATGGACAACTCTGTAAAATAGATCATGTCAGTCTAGATGCTTTTCTTTATGTTTTCCAGCTTAAAAATCAAGAAATTTATGAAAAAAAATATTTGGACTCTACTCCAGCTTCTTTCAGAGATGTAAAATATTATTTGAAATGCAAGTCCTCACTGTTGATCATTCAGACAGCTTCTTCTCCAGGTCCTCATGTCTAGACTAGAAAATTAATGCTATGGCATTTTTATCCAACATGTACAGTTTACTAATGGAACACAACACTTCTTAGTTTGGAATAAATGCATATTTGGATCCTCCAATCTACTTAAATGTACACCGTCTGTTGCCAGCTGAGCAGTTGGTCTCTCTCAAATAAATTTAAATACTCTAGTCTGTCTTTGCTGTCTAGTTGGAAACACAGTATGTTGTATTATTTATTCAGATTTTTATCACATTGGACTAAGGGGCTGTTTATCCTTTACTCTTGACATGCTAAACTCAAAATAAGTGATCTCGGGCTTTGCAGTGACATGGTTTTATACACCATGAAACAGACCAGAAAGGCAGTAGATATTAGAGAACAACAAACAATTTGGTAAATTAGTTCTGTTGTAGGAACTCCTATTTTCTTCTGAGTACCTTGGTTTTAATTTTTTTTTTTTCATAGAAAAGCATTAGATTCACAAAGCCTTCTCCATATTTAGCTGAAAAGAAATTATTTTATGCATGGCAAATTATTTTTTAGTCCAACAATTAGCTTCTCTATTAAAAAATGCCACTTCTACCTCCCCAGACCTTATCTCATGTATGTCCTCATACCATCATTGTTATAGCAATGCTGTTGCTGGAAAATTCTTGGTTATAAGGGCATTTTAATCTTCCTAAGCAGTAGATGGCAGTGCATACTGAATATGGGCACTACAGGAATAAATATCACCAAAATGAGATTCTGTTTAGAAAGAACTTCAATATTTATATAGGTGATTAGGAAGAAAAATACCTGTAATACTTTTATGTATGTTAATATATGTGACTATTGTCACAAAGATCACTTCTTAATATTACATTTAGAGTTTTTCATTAATTTTGTTTCTTTCATCTTATTTTCTCAAGAATTTCACAGCGGTCTTATAGGAGCTCTCTCCCTCTTCTTGTTTTCAGAAATTCAGATATAAAAAGACCTTCCCCCCCTCAAATAATGAATTTCCTTTCATTCTGGCCACAGAGCATCTTTCAAATTCTTAATCCACAATCCCTTAAAAAGCAGCCGATTGGGCCCACAAAAGGTGATTAAACTGCTTATAAAGTTGTGGTTCTTTAGCCTACACAGGCAATAGCTGTATACACCGCAAGACAAGACAGTAATGGGCAGAGTGAGCAAATGGGCTGTTTTGAATGAAAAACTGATTTAGTGTCCTTGACTGCTCTAACAGCAGTTTGTGTGCCTGTAAGCAGCAGCACAGATAAATCTATTAGGATCACATCTCAAAAGCTCCAACACACAGCTCCCCAAAACACTTAATAAGAGGAGAGATTGAGATGTATCCATAGTTTTTCCCCATAAACTGAGTCTGTGCAGGGTCAGAGCAGAGAGTAAATCTTTACTCCAGAAGCTATAATTTCAGCAGAGTTTAGAAAAACATACCAGGTGCTTGATAACAATCATCAACTCTTCTACCTCAATGTAGTCTCAGCAGTATTAACATTATTATTTTGTCATAGTTTTGCTATGAATCAGAAAAGGCTTGTGTTGCAGGGGAACAGTAGACTACCAAGTTAGAAAACCTTTTAAAAACCTATATTGATCATTTGCCACTTACCTCTTTTATCTCTTTCATTATAGGGTCACAACATCTTTGCTAACTTGTCCTCTAAGGACTACAGTGACCTTATGCAGCTTCTAAAGCAATCGATATTGGCAACAGACCTCACTCTGTATTTTGAGTAAGTATTGCCAGTTTTTGTATTTGATGAATGAAAATTCAGAGAACTTACTCTAATGACCTATTAAATATGAATAAGGATATATAATATGAGAAATTAGTGTTTAGCTATGGTTGAAGAGGTTTAGTCTAATCCTTAGTATCTTTTAGACTAATAGAAATATTTCAAGTGTCCAAGTAAGTTTTGCTTTAACATATAACATGTCTGCATCAACCAAAAGCAAATGAAATCCTAGGTTTATACTTCAAAGCAATCTCAGGAACCAATTACAGCTCAGTCCCATAATTTTTCTGTCCCATCTGTAAGCATTTTTTCAGGCATGTAGAAAATCAATGAAATTTGAGAATTCTTTTCCACCATTTCAGCATTTCTAAACATGTATGCTAAAAAATACTGTATTTAGTTACAGACTCAGTTGCAGAGTTAACAAAGCAGACACTTTGCTGCTTTGAAGACAAATCACGCCAATTCACATCACATGATGAGAATAGATCTTAAAAAGCTTAACTGGGGAGAAATACAATAGGATCTCTCTCATCCAGTTTTCTTCCTTTTCCTTGTTGGCAAATCAAATCTCAAAGTAGATTTCAAGTTGGTGCTACTGCCTGTTTTTCAAATATTGTTAATTATTACCAAGCTCTTCTCAGTGAGGATGCATGGGAGGATGGATGTAGTCCGAGGAGTTGTGCTGTCACTCTCACTCTGCACTTCTGACATCTGGCACATGCCTGCAGCTGACTTAGGGAGAGAAGTGCTGGCAGATGTGCAGTTTCAGTGCACTGCCTTCCCAGTCTTGACAATAAGTCATCCTTAGGAATTTTCATTTGGTGTCCTATCCCATACAGCATCCTATCCCGTACAGTGCTGGGTATTATTTAGTAAAGTTTTTCTTAGGGTGGTATACCTGCATTCTGCCCCTCCTCCATGATGGTGGATGATACCAAACCAAGTTTCAAGAAAATTTCAGGCAAAGTCTTTATCCTGAAATTGTTAAGCTATCTATATCTTCGTATCTTTAACTGTTAATTGTAAAATGCTAATTGGGATACTGCAATGTTTGCTTTGTCTGTTTCTCAGTATTTGGTTCCCATGCCAAGGGCTGTTTCTAAACAGTACTGGCAGTAGACACACTCTTTGTTTCCTGCAAGTCTATTCACAGAGAAGTATTCCTAGGAAAGGATTTTATCAAGAAGTTTTATTATAAATAATTTCTAAACATTAGTTTATGAAGAAATTTCTGCTTGCTGACATGAATACCTTGAGCAGAGTGGCTGCAAAGCTGCCCTGCTCAGCAGAAAGGGACCTGGGGGTCTGATGAACAGTGGCTGAACGTGAGCCAGCAAGAAAGCCAATGGCCAGGAAAGATAATGGCATCCTGGCCTGTATCAGCAATTGTGTGGTCAGGGGGATCAGGGGAGGGATTGTCCACCTGTACTGAGCACTGGTGAGGCTGCATCTTGACTCATACGTTCAGTTCTGGGTCTCTCACTACAAACAAAGTCATTGAAGTGCCCAGAGCATGTCCAGAAAAGGGCAACAGAGCTGGAGAAGGGTATGGAAAACATGTCCTATGAAGAATGAGAAGTTGAGGGAGCTGTGGCCATTTAGTCTGGAGAATAGAGGCTCAGCAGAACCTTATTATTCTTTATAACTCCCTGAAAAGAGGTTTGGTGAGATGAGGGTCTGTCTTTCTGCCATGTCTCAAGTGAAAGGATGAGTGTTGCACCAGAGCAAGTTCAGCTTAGACATTAGAAAAGAAAATCACTGAAAGAGGGGTTAGATGTTGGAATAAGTTGTCCAGGGAGATGGTGGAGTCATCATCTCTGGAAATATTAAAGAGCTGTCTTGATATAGCACTTAGGTGGGATATGGTTTAGGGGTGATTGGTGGTACTGGATTGATGGTTGGACTTGATCTTGAAGGTCTCTTCTCTTGATTCTGTAAGATGCAAGGACCATAGTTCCTCCTGTCTCATCACAAAGAAATGCTGCAGGAACGTTTTGTGCTGTCAAGGAAGAGATGAGTGACAGGGGCTGAGAAGACAGCTGTCCTGTTACAGCTCCATGTGCTCCCCTTGGCTGAGATCCTGGAGCCCCTGGAGAAACCAGAGGGCTCATGGCAGTGCCTTGGATGGAATTCTGCTCAGACACAGATGTGATGGAGCTCTCTTCCCTGCTTGCCTTAAGTTGAAAAACTATGGGGTCAAGTTGTTTTTCTATTTTTAATACAGAGAAATAATGTCTGAAAGGGACATACCCGAATTTCAAGATTATTTTTTCTTACTTGCATAACTGATTTTTATGTGCTTCGTGAATCAGAAGACTTTTAGCAAATGAGGTCTCTTTACTTAAAGTCTGCAGATCAGTCATTTTTCCTCTTGTGTTACTAGGCTTCATTTAAAAGGTGGTAGCTATGCTACTTTATTTCCAAAAATGTTTGAAAATCACTCTCTGGAAACATTAGTGGTTTACACTCCCTAAAGCCACCCTATGTGAACAGGTGTTTCTGCACAAGTACCTAATTTGTTTGTTCAGTTTGCTACATGTTCAATATTTTTGCAGAGAGGGAATTCTCAAATCAGCATTCTTAGAATGACTAAGCCTAATGATCACAAGCTCCAGGTAGCAAAATAGCAACAAAACTCCAGGCAGAGCAAGTCTTTATGACCTTCTCAAGGCATTACTTTTATAGAAACAAACAAAAATATGAACTTCAGTGAAAGATCAGATGGAAAATATATTTGATTTTAGTATATAATTCTAGATCATGATACTTGTAGATAATACAAGTAAAAGCATGGAACCAAAAGGAAGTTTATGGAAATTCACTCAAATGATATCTTGAGCCACTGGACTGTAGAGCAAATGGATTTGTTATACACAGGAAAACAACCTACCCTTTGAGGCAAAATACAGCCAGAGTCAATGTTACTCAAATACCCCACAAAATTTTTATGATCCAGTTTGTTTCAGAAATTCTGCCAAATTAGATTTGCTTATTAATAGAAAACCTCATAATTTTGGATACCAGGTAAAAGAAACCAGTAGGAAACACTAAATTGTTTCATTACACATGGCTGCTTTCCTCAGGTTGAGTCCTTCCTACACTGAAACTTCTTTGTGGAGAAGTTTCTACTTCTCCACAGAGAAGTTCTACTACTTCTGTATCCATTTAAATGGATTTCAAAGAAAATCCTTAAAGGTTTTAGCCTGACATAAGACCTTGAGACTCACATTTTTCAGTTACTGTTTATGGATCTCTACCTTTTAAATTTTAATGTTTTTGGTTTCTGGGATGTCATATTCCTGAACTTTCAGCTTTAAACATTCTTGCCTGGTTTTTGTCCAGAGACATATGAATTGCTCAGAATATCCAATACTTCAAAATTAAATCTTTTATTTCCCAAAGCATAAGGGATTAGATATCATCATGCAGTCCTTTTATCTCCCTGTTCTAGCTGCTGTATGAAATCCATTACAGAAAGGCCCTATAGTAGGAGTGACTTGTCATATCAGCAGGACAGGCAGGGACCAGAATAATGCAACATGGCCCACATAATATTCTGTCCACTGATCAAAGGAGTGTTTCTGGAAGCGTGCATGTCCTTGTGTGCAAAAGTGGACTGGCTGCCATCAGACTGCACTTTCAGTAATCGCTGTTCAAAATTCAGTCTAATTGAAGTAAACATAGAAAATACAAGACTTTGCAAACTTTCTCCTGTTGAGGAATCTAACTACATTTCCACTTGACAAAGAGACAGCACAGTCTCATATGAGATGGGGCACTGGACTGTCACTCAGGACATAGGTATTTATTTGCTTTCCGGCTTTGATGCTTCTATGTTGTGTCACTAGGGGCAAGTTGCTCCAAGTTTTTGTACCTCAACTTCTGCTATATCTTGGGTAGGATCTATTCTGTATTGTGTTGACATCGCAAGCAGTAAGAGCTGCTTGGAGTCTCAGTGCCATAAAAGATTACAGACTATGATGAGTCAGAATTTTGATTCTTAAAGGCAACAGTCAAGCATTAACACGTTCTGTCCATCTCACATTTTATCCCTATTTGAGGACACAGGGAAGATATTCTAGAAGACAAACCATGGGACCAAGCAGGGAGAACTAGTTTCCAGTCTATAAGAACTATGAACTCAAGACAGCAGCAGCTCCATATGTTTCTGTTTCTTTCTGTGTGCTGGAAATAAAGGGGATTGCACATCTCTGAAAAACCCTTCAGGATATAGAAATAAAAAGCATTCTGCAAGGAGAAGAAAACGGAAGCGTGTGTGTATTCCTGGGGTGTTTCTATTGTATGTCTGTCCACTGCTGTAGGTGAACATTTCATGCTTCCGTGGAAGACTGAACATTTCAGAGCCATTAATTTCCTTATCTGTGGAGACCATAAATCCAATATTGCTTTTACTAGGCAACTCTGACATTGATAACATTTATAGAACATGTTCAGAAATTAGTATGTTTCGCTTAAATGGACTGTCAGTGTAACGACTTTAACAATAATACATGAGGTGCAGTGATTCTGTATCACACAGAGAACTGTGTTTCTACTGCAGTGCTGCCCTGGAAATGTCTTCTTTCCTTCTCTGACAATCTGTTTTTTTGCAGGAGAAGGACCGAGTTTTTTGAACTTGTCAGTAAAGGTGGCTATGATTGGAATATAAAAAACCACCGAGAAATATTTCGGTAAGCACTGCTATTTCTTGCTTTCTGGTTATTTCAAAGTGTAACCATGTTTGTTGAAGGAATTTCATGTATTGTGGACTGAAGGCTTAGAATAACAAGAGAAAGTATCTTGTTTTAAAAATACAACCCATGATATGAAATATATGGTATGATTTTTAAACATTAGCAAACAGCTGGGATTAATCAACTACTTCACCTTCTCCATTCCTATTTCTCCTACACACTGTCATGTTTTCTTCCCTTTCTCCCAGCCTCACCAGTTCCGGTTCAGCCCTTCTGCTCTTTTTCCAGAAAGTATCAATATTCTACCTCTGTAAACAAAGGTGTTTCCTGTCTGTTTCCCTGTTCCCTCTTCCTCCCAGCTGTCTTTTTTCACTGGCAATGTACTTCTCTGCTCTTCCAGTCTGTACCTGGGAATTTTCATATACAGAGTACTCTTCCAGCCCTCAAGAATGCCCTGAGCATGCATCCTATTGCAAACCTCAGATTTTGTGGGTGGTTTGAGTAGATCACACTTTTTAGACAATAAAATGTATATATTTGCATATGCATGCCTGATTATGTCTCGTTTTATCTGAAATTTCATTAACATTCTGTTATCTTTTGGTCTTTTGACAAAATATTGGCCATTTTCTATTTTCCATACCATTTCACCCATTCCTAATTTTAGATTCAGGCAATATATTTGATGCTTCATTTTCAGTGCCCTTGTTCTTCATTTAAACTTTCTTAGACTTTTATCTGCATCATGTACTGTACATAAACGCTTTCTACAGCTGAATGGTTTCTTTCTCCTAATGCATATAAAACATGGTTGTAGCTAGGTATTAAACTACAGTGGAACCGTATAGCTCATAGTAAATCTTCAATTTTTATTGTAGATGAGCAGTAGAAACTGCTTAAACAGTGTCTGGGATGCCTCCTGTGATTATAGGCTCTCTTGCTACAGCAGTCACTTACAAATAGGCATATAAATTAATCCAGTTGCAGGTGTTATTATGTAATAATACCCTTACTTATATCATGTGAAGCACATGCTTTCTAATATATTATAGGTATTAATGTAAGTAGTGTTAGAAGTATTGCAAAATTAGCAGTTATTTCGTTGTAATATAATTTCTTTTCTAGTGTGCAATGTGCAATACCAAAATTCATCATCTTACGACCTGCAACACGTTAGGTTTCCGAGGCACAATTGTAATGTAAAAGCCATGCTGATGGCTGAGATTTCAAACATGTCATTCTTTTCTGCAGGAAAAGAAGGTGCCAGGGCTGACATTTTATATATGTATTATTTATTTATGCATCCAGAGCAGAGTTGTTTAGAAATTCAACAAAGGTTGATTCAACTTGTATTGTTCATTTCTGTTTTTCAGATCAATGCTAATGACAGCCTGTGACCTTGGAGCTGTGACCAAACCGTGGGAGATTTCAAGACAGGCAAGTCATGATTAATAGCAGGGCTGGGAAGAGGCGGGACTGGCGGGACAATATTCCCAGGGCCCTGGCTTACAAGGGACCAAAACTGGAATCAATTTACTGCGGTATTAATGCTATAAAAAAATAGCAGGGGGTTTCTGCAAAAAATGGTTTATTGCATAATCATTCCCTGTACACATGCTGGTGTGTACATCTGGCTTTACAACCTCTTCTCTTACTAACCTTTTAAATCCATATCCAAAACTGCATGGATTAAAACAAAAAAGGCATTTAGCCACATGTAGCTGCATTTACTTGTTTTATCCCAAACGTTTCCTTGGCAGAGGCAGAATCTTCCCTTAATCAAAAATACCAACAGATTATCTGCAACTTTTCATTAGCATAAAATCTTCATTATATATAATAAAAGAAATGTGTTCATTTTCTTTACAAAGTTGCAAAACTGCAAGTGTAGTATAGAGCTTTCTTTAACATCCTGTACTTAGAAACCAACAAATAAAAATTCAGGGTTCTGCTGCTGAGTAGGCTCTTTAGAAATATATGTAAAAAATGGGTCCAGCATTGGCAAACAGGTACAACATGAAAAAGCAACCTGTCCCAAATCTCTTGTCCTTTGCCCCATGATTTTCCCTCTTCTAGACATCCTTCTCTACCCAGAAACCATCCTTCATATTTCCAGTATCCACACTAATCATTCTCTGTCCTTCACTGAGGCCCAGAACAAACCAATAGAAGACAGACTGTGTCAGGTTTTGGAGCAATAGACAGCACCAAGAAGCAAATTGAAAATATACCAGGGCAGGTGGGTTTGGATACACACCTGGAGGAAGTTTGGTGTAACAGAAAGTGATAGTTATAAAGATGGGCTGAAAAAGAGGAAGCTAGGCCAGATAACTAGTGATGCAGGAGCAGCCAGATTCCTTGGAGAAGGACAAGGAAGTAACAGAAGCTGAAAGGGATCTACAAAATGTACATGCATACCAACTGAATATAAAAGCATGTATGGGGGGAGGGCTGCACCCCAGCTTTCAGTTTTCCCAGGCAGGCCTTTCTTGCTTTATAAGCAGACTGTGTCAGCACTTCTTCAAAGGCTAATGTTCTCTACTTGGCCAGAATATGATCACCTTGCATGGAAATCAGGAAAACTGCTTATATCTTGCAGTGGGAAATTGAGTAAAAATATTTTTCACTGCTAGCTGGCCACTGCTGCAGTGTGGGCAATCCCGCCTCATTTTTCTTCCTTAACGCAGTTAGCATCTGCATTTTCACTGACAGCCAAAATTTCAGGTAGGGTCTCCTTTTCTTGTTGTGAATCTTTGTGCTATGCTGCTGAATTAGTGCCGAAGTCTCTGGCAAACTAGGGATTTTTATGCTTATTACTTTTGAGGTCTATAGGTAAAAATTACCCGGCAGCTTAGTATACAGGTTTACTTTATATTGAAAAATCCAGTCTGTGATTGCTCTAAACATTACCTGCTTGAGCAGAAGTGCTAATAAGTCCACAGAGGCAAAATGGGAAATAGTTGAACCTCAACTGTGCTATAAGGGAAAAAAAAAAACACCTATTTGAAACAAAGGGAATAAAGGCCACATGTAAGAAGGAAAAATTCAGGAAGAGAAGATTGAAACAGATAAAAAAAGAGAGAAAGGGACATAAGGAGAACAGGGTCAGAACAGCATTGAGAGACAGGGATGATACTATGTCTTGATTATTTTTATACAATACACTTGGCAAACCCTTAATTGCTGCTAAGATATTAAATTATTCCTCTATCTGGAATATTGATCCAGAATTTTATTAATGCACTGGATTACATACTTTATAAAGTTCCAAACTGTGAGAGCCTGGCTTAAAATTTAAGAGTACTTTATAGCATCGCTTCACCTACTTCCAAATTATTTTGGTATTCCTTATTTCAACTATAACAAGCTTAGCATTTGTGGACATTACCTACCAAACAGTTGCTGGAGCAAGAAATTTTGAGATTTTATGAAGTGCAAGTTCTCTGCTGAGTTTACCCTCTTGTGCCTTGGCGTTATGAAATAATTTCCTAGTTTAAGAACAATACACTGGCATGACAGGAACTTTAGGATGTGAATGCCTCTTCAGTAGATCGGCTTCCAGTTTTTTTGCATCTCAAAATGTTGCATGTGATTACCTTCAAAGCCTCACCCATGACAAGAGTACAGTAGTACATCAGAACTGCTTACTGTTTGACTTCCTAAAATTCCTCTGGTTTCCATAACTAAATTTAAGTCTTGTCTTCTTCTAAGAAGCACAAACTTCTGCAGTGAATAGAATGTCTTCATTCACAAAAAGTCAAAAAGACACATTCTAACTTCCAACCCACCACTTCTTGATTTTAAATCAAGATGATCATCACAATCCGAGTTCATACTTAGATATCCAGATCCTATAGTGATGATAGCCAGGGAGAAAAAAAGTAAAGCCTAGTGGGGGAAAAAACCCTTTATGAATTCACATTAGATTAAAACAACAGAGGGTATTGGTTAATTAAGTTTCTTTGACAAGCAAAGTTGTTGTAGGGCAACAGTCTGTAAATAACCAGAGAGCTTTTGCACGTTTTACAAAGCAGTTTTACAGACACAATAGTGGATGCCAACAAGAATGAAGTTGCTTATAACTACACTGAGTGCTACCTTGGCATTGCAGTGCAATTCCCCAAGTCAAATGCTATGAAAAAGAGATAAGTAAGTCCCTGTGCCTGTCAGTGACTATGGCTGTTTATACCCCTTATGCCCAGTCCCAAAAACTACATGAACACATGCCTGACGTCAGTCATGTAAGAGGTTATTCACTTCTTTACAGTTAAGCACAGGCTGAAGTCATGGTCTGAGCAAAAACTTATTATTCGAAAAATTATGTAAAGGAACTCTCATCTTTGTCATCATTTTTATTTTAGGCAGCTGAGCTGGTAACCAGTGAGTTCTTTGAACAAGGAGACAGAGAAAGATCTGAACTCAAACTCACCCCTTCAGTAAGTCTTTATCACTTCTGAAATAGTTACTAACTTGAATAGAGTAAGAAAATTTCATTGGGCTCATTCAGAAAAATGAACTGTATTTTGTATGTACAGAAATATCTTAGAATAAATAAAAGCTGTGTCCAATAAAGATATGCATTTATAACCATATATAAAAGCTCTCCAGTCATCACAATCACTTTTGCATTGAGCCCTTTTACCTGTTTTCTGTATCTATTCCTAAGGTTATCCTATCAGTGAATTTTCTAAGCAGCAAGTGTTGGTTTTAATACACAGAATTGAACTAAACAATCACAACTACCTATGGAAATCAATTGTCAGATTTAATTTAAGTTGCAGCTGTATATCTGTGTTATTTGATGTATCAAATGCTGAAATGCATTTCTATAAATATACAACTAAATATAGTGATTGAAGGAATAAATTGGAATTGAGTGGAATATAGGCAGATGGGTATAAAGTGTCAAACAAGAACTAGGAAAGTTTCATAAAGATTTTCACTGAACAGTTAGAAGAGAAAGCCTTATCCAGGTTAAATAACTCAAAATGTTGAGAAGCCATTATCTGGAGGCAACAGAAGAAGGGTAACAGAAAGTATTCTAAAGTATTTAACTTACAGGCCATTCACAAATATGCTTCCAAAATTTTATGCTTCTAAATATGAAAAGGCCAGTCCAGTGGCTCAGACTTGTTCTCACTACATTAATACTCACACATAAACCTGTCGTGATGTAGTGAAGTCAGTCAGTAAAACTTAAAATATCATAGTAATTAATGCTCAGCTACAATGAATGGCTTTTCTCTTTGTATACTGTCAGAGATTGGGACTCCAATGGATTTCTTCCCTGTAGTAGTTCTGTACATACATCTCAGAAAAAGGGGTAACTATAGTCCAGGAGAAGAGTAATCAGACAGTCATGATATTCACAATTCCAACAGCAAATCTAGGCCTGAAGAACTGCAAGTACCATTCCATACAGAATGGATGTAAGTGCCTTTCCTACGCTTTATATAAAATTTGAAAAGCATGTTTCTCATACTAAGGAAGCACAGTAGGAAGCAGTTTTATTTCAACACGCACATTAATGTTACTGTCTTCAAGTAGCAATGAATTCTAGAGCAAATGGCCCAGGTTCAGCAACCACAAGAATTATTTTGAGATATATTATTACATCTACATTTTGGACACACTGTAGACATGGTAGAATCACTGAGAAAGACAAAAGCCAGAGCTTTTTTTCTGGACTCGTGTTCTAAGTATCCGCATCCAACAGCCTAGACAGGTGGGAAAGAAGTGTATTGCTATAAAAAGGTTTTGTGTTTTTTACATAACAGGGAGCCGTCTCACTCACAGTGAGCAGTGAATTAGGCTGATTCCAGAGGAACAAAGTGATAACTGCTCCCAAAACAGATCTATTGATTTCCAGCCCTTTGGATTCATGGTTGTGGCTGGTTCTGCAGCAAGGGTCTGTAACTGGGAGGGAGAGAGCCAGCCCAGATCCATCACTGTTTTGCTGAGCTGGAAAACCCTATGTCAGAAAAGAGAAAATTCTGCTCAAAGGTATCTGCTTTACATTCCTACAGGAGGTAACTTACCAGCTCAGCGCCAACTGTGGAGCATTTCTTTTACACCACAGAATCATAAAGCACAAACACATTCAGCCTAGAAGTTTCAAAACAGAATTGAAAATAAACAGTTTATTTTTCATGCTAGGCAAAGCAGTAGGAAGACAGCTGCAAAGATAGATTATGGTTTACAAAGTGTTCTGGTTGTGAGAATTTCATCATAGCTGCAAAGTGCTGGATGATGTGTCTGTAAAATACTCCGCTGTAATAAAGCATAACCATTTTGTTCCCTTCTCAATTCAGGCCATTTTTGATCGGAACAGGAAACATGAACTACCCAGGTTGCAGCTCGAGTGGATTGATAGCATCTGCATGCCATTGTATGAGGTAATTTTTACTTACTGCTCCTATAGAGTCCAGAGAAGATTGTTCTCGTCTCTCTAGAGAAAAAGATTTAGCTTTCAGAACAGCCTTGAAGGATATTTGAACTCTTATCTTACTTGACTTTACCAAAAGTCTGAATTCCATGCAGAAATCTTCAGATTCCCTGAAGGTGGTAATGTCTGTAAACATATTTCCTCTATAAGTTATAAAAGCTGCTAGAGCAATTGTTTACTTTATTATGTTTGAGACAAATTGATTCTCATCATGGTGAGGTATGGAATGCTGTACAGAGATGTGCCAGAGGGACAGTCTCAGTAGGTGCTGTCAAACTTGTCCAAAGCTGTGTGACCCAAAGGGAAGCTCAAGCCTGAGCCTTTGCACTTCCTTCTGGCACTTTTTCAAACTACTAAGGGGTACTCTAAGCCAAGCCTTTAAGGTCGGTGACAAACAATTTGTGGTTTAACCTGTGCTGTTTAACTCAGAGTTGACTTTTGCAGTGGTGCTTCTACACAGGCTGCCTGGGTGCTTGGCACACAGTGTGTAAACACCCAAGTACTCCTTCATTAAGGCTAGAGATAACCACAGAATCATTAACGTTGAAAAAGACCTCTAAGATCATTGAGTCCAACCATTAAACTAACACTGCCAGGCCCACACTAAACCATATCCCTAAGCACCACATCTACAGGTTTTCTGAATGCTTCCAGGGATGGTGATTCCACCACTTCCCTGGGCAGCAGGTTCCAATGCTTGACCACCATTTCACAAAGAAGTTTTTCCTACCAGAACAATGCTTCTGCCTGTTTGGATTAAACAGCTTCAGTATTTGACTGAAACTACACAGACTGCCTTATGCCACCAAAGACTGACTGGCCACTGATATCTGAGCAAACAGGAAGATGTTCTCACTCAGCCTCTTTGGGAAACTGCAACAAATTCTCCCTGTTAGCAGGGCACCCTAAACTGCCTAAGACCTCAAAGCAATGAACAGGTCAGTGATGATACAGCAATACCAGCTCCCATGTTAACATTAAAATGATTAACTTGTGCCTGAACGTAGCTTCCCACACACAAAGAAAAATGGATTGGCAGTTCCTTTCATTTAATAGACCAGATATATCACCAATATCATACAGTAAGGACATAAGAAGGCCCATAAGAAGGACAGTGTGCCCTCTCCCCTCTATACCTTGTGGCATCTGAGGCTGCCACCATGGCAATAATGAAAGGATTACCCAGCAGCAATGGTAATTCCTGTTTTGTGACACGGAGAGCAGACACTTCTGTAAGCAGCAAGCCAGGCTGCTGCTTTGCCAGGAGATCCTATCCCTTTCTAAGGTCAGTCTTTGTCCTGATGGAATAAACTACAGTTACCATTTTCAAACAATTAAGGCAAAGTAAGCATGGAAGAAGAATATAAATCTATATTGTTTAAAATACCAGGATCATTTTGGACAATATGGGGCAGGGATGATGGACACTGATATTGGACAGACATTCTTTAAAAATTATGTTCTTCTCAATAAAATAGCTCCTATTATACTAGAATGCATATTATACCAAATTCATTATTTCTAATAGCATCTGTAATCCAAAAATGTACAGTAAAGCAGGAAGAGCTGATAATCAGCCCATCCTCTGCATGAGAAAACTACATGTGAGCACTAAAGCTCTGGTTAGTTAGCTCCATCTTAGCAGGAGATCTCTGGGGAATATATTCACATCTGATTTCCCTGCTTTCTACTGTGTTTGCGTCATGCTGTGCAGCCATTAGCCTGCTGCTCAACAACTTAAAAAAGAGACACCATCAAACCTGGAAGTCATACCAGCACCAGCCTTAGGGGTAAACAGAAAACTTGATGCCATAGTATCACACTGCAGGAGATTCTCTCTTCAATGTGGAGCCAAGTTTTAATTTTCATATCCAGCTTAATCAAACTTCAATACACATATCACATCAGCAGAGTATTCAGGCATTATAAATCCTCTGTTTAGGGCTGGCTGATCATACAAATCTGGCCATATCCTAGATTTTTGTTTGGGGGGTTTGTTTGGTTTTTTTTACATTCTTTAAAATTCTTTCCATTGTAATACATTGTAGGAACTGCATGTGGGGAGAGAACAGGTTACATCATTACAAATGCAATATAAAGAGATGGAGCAGCTGATAAATAAGTAATATATTAGCAGTACTCCTATAGCTCACTACCACAGTACTTAGAAAAACTATGTTTGAAAAAAACCACAAACATTTGACACTTATTTTCATACTAAAATTACAACATTAAACCATAGCAAACAAGATCAAGGCTTTTGTATTTTTTTTTTCCATGCTAGTGATTAGAAATCCTGAACCTGTGTGGGATTCTATAGCATCCAGAGCCCTGAAGGGAATTCCTGCGGCGAATGAGCCAGTCCCTACCAATGCAGTTGCTAGAGCAGGACCTAATGCTGTGCTCTGTGTTATTTCACACACACACACAGCAGCAGTAATCCCAGCAACCAGTGAATGCTGGCAAATCCCATTAAAGTGACATGTGAGATCAGCAGAGCTCCCCAAAATTGTCTTTGCTCAAAGTAACTCCCCAGAGTAGGCTATTCCAGGCAACTGCAGACATTAAAAGTATGCAACACTGAAGGAACTTCACAGCCCAAACTTCCAGGAGTAGTCTGACACCATTCCAGTGTCCCTCAAAGTACTAGAACAAACTATCCACTCTGCAGTCCAAGCTTATGAACTAGGCTTCACCAGAGTGCCCACGAGAAACGGTCCATACTTAAAACAGTATATAAACTTTGCAGCACATTTTAGAGTTACGGCTTTTCTACACTCTTTTTTTCCTCCGTTCTGAAACATCCTTTGTGGAGATTTGGCTCCATGTGCTCTGCTTTCTGCATTTCTTTAAGGTAGATCAAGACAACTCACTTGGAGGTGCAGTAGTTCTCTAATGAAGGCTCCTTAATTGGGGAGCATGTACCACATCCCTCTGCTTACCTGGCTAGAACTGTTCCTGAGTTTGGCCCCTTTTTGTGAGAAGGTTTACAGGTGACTAGCAAATCAACAACATCTATGTGACTTCCATTAGTGGTCCTGTTTGACTGGCCCTTGGAATGCCCATCCCACCCAGAAGAAAGAAGGCACAAAAGGTACACAAAATGTACAACACCATGAGCTACAGTAAAGCCTGAAGGTGGATACAGATATATTAAAAAATTAATATATGGAATTATGCACAGTTTTCCCTTATCCAAGTGTCTAAATCAAAAACCTTTGTCCTTGCTCTATCTATAAACCTGACTCTGCTCCTGGCAGAAGGTAAGCCACGACTCTGCTACCTTGCTCTCTCCCCTATCTGCTGCTCAATGTAGGAATCAAGTCACCTCCAATTTCATAATATCTTAGTAATCATTTCCTTCACACCGTGGACCAAAGGTCTGTGAAGAATTTTTGTTCCAGTTTTTGTTCATTGCATTTTATTACACTTAGGACATTATAATTTTAATAATTTACTTTTTTTGTTACTGTAGTGATCACAGATCAGAGTATTTTTATGTAACAGTGGAGTTTTTGCAGGAGTAGAAAAACAGCCATCCATTTACCTTGAATCTCAAATTTTAGCGTCTTTAGTTACACTTTACTGCATCACATTTTGCTCTTCATTCAAAAATGACAGTAAGAAAAGCATTTATCAGTAGAGATGAGAAACATGCTTATTAGAATAATAATTTCTAAAGAAAAATGCACTTTTTTGAAACTGTAGAGCATTTCAAACCTACTAATGTGGCTTCAGTATAAAATAATCAATCCTTTTTTAGACTATCCTATAAAGAGGAAGTACATACAGCTAAAGCAGAAAATCTGAAGCATCCCACTGAAATTAAAACACTATGGCTACACCAACAGCTGTGTTCACCACATACAGAAAGTATTCTGTACCTATCTGAACATAAATATTTGTGTAACAGGAAACAGAATTTTGATCATTTAGACAAATTACCTCTCTGGCCCTCCAGTAAAGTCATGCTAAGAGTTTCAACACTAACAGATTTCTCTTCTGGACTCTGTCATTCATGTCTACCTAAGACAGGATCAGTCACAGATTTTTCCCAAACCAGATTAGATTCTCTCTGGGGAGCACACAGAGCAGGAGAGTGAAGATCTTATTCTTTTAAATCATTATATTTCGCACAAACAACATCAAAGCTTCAGTGATTCACATCAAACAAAAGATGCTAACAGAAACCCAGCTCTGTTCAGGGCATTGTTAGGCAGAGACAGTAAGGCTATGAATAGCAGGGCCAAAGGCCATGCACTCTGCTTCTGGGCAGATAAATACATAGTCAGGTAGTCAGTGACAATGACAGCAGCTATTTAAATTTAAGGGAGATGTCTTTGTGGAAGATAAAGAAGCTCATGGCTTTTACAGCTTATGCGTGCATGAGATTGCCCTGCTCACCTCTACCTTGGTGCTCCCTTGAACTGCTCCTTTTTAGTGCTATTTTTAGAGCTATTCAAGATTTTCTCGGGTATTGAGAACTTCAAACATATAATAGTATCTGCAGAATTGAATTTGCATTACTCCATCCAGGATTCTAGGGGGAACCTGGGAGAGTAGAAACATTCAGCCTAGCAAGTACTTTAAGCGTTTTGAATGGAATGTGGATGGACAGATTCCTTTTTATCACATTGTTTGAAGTACTGAGAAAGAAATGTAATCACTCTGCAACTCCAAGAGCTCTGATATGCCTACCTTCCTACTGAAGATAATGTCTGGCCTTGTAATTAAATCTATTTGATGTCTATGATGATGTAGCTGCAAAAACATCTATTCTGCGTGTAAACTTAGATTAAATGCACAGGGTGTCATTAATGGTAGAGCCTCTATAAAGCGCAGAAAAAATACACAGAAATCGTCAACAGTCATGGCTATTGCTGTGCTTTAACTTCTCGGGTTCAACAGCTGACTGACACTTGAATTGGAAGTACATACACACACAGTGATTTTTTTTTTCCCAGAGGTATATACTCGACTTAAAATTATAAAACAGGAGATTAACCTCTCCTTTGCAGAGAACATTAAAAAGGCATACTTCAACAACCATGCTTACACTGCTATATCCTGGTGCAGCCCTTCCTCAGTTACCACTTCTATCCCTTTCCCTCTGTCCTTCAATTACAATTTTGCATAATGAAATATTGTATAAGAAATTCAGGGTTTGGACCACTCCTTTAAGAAGCCCTGCTTGTCCAGAATGGATTGTATGGCATGGTTTAGTCCTTACCCAGGCAAGAGTCACTGGATGCAGCCAAAACAATGACTTCTTCCTTCAGATGTTTCTGTCTGGTCTAAACAGTTAGAACTGAAAAGACTTTTAAAATTATTTAACCAAGAAGACTTTACCTGTATGAACATTTTGGAAATGGTTTTCCACCTTTCACCCATACCTGGGATTGTTGTTACAAAAGTCACGGCACTGCCATTATATTTTAAGTTAGCAACTAGTCAGGGGGGCAGGCAACTCAGTAGCTATCACCATAAGCAATATATAGACAGTCCATGAAACATGTTCATATGTTGTTAAGTGTTTTAACAAAAAAACCAAAAACCACAAAAACAAAAAAATACAAAAAAACTCCAAAAATCCCGGCAACAACAAACCACCAAAAAAACCCCCAAACCAACATGGGACTAAGCTATTTGGAAAAATCTGTTCAGTGAAAGCAATTTGATCAGCTCTGTGTGATTCTTGTTGAAGCCAGCTTTTCCTTTGTAGCATGTTGAAGGAAGAGGAGGATAACTTTCAATAGAACCTAAAGAATGCCATAAAGATGCACACTTTTGGCAGGGTTTATTTCTGACATTTGATTTAGACACAGAGTGGGAGATAATTCATTTATGCTTCCTGAGAGCATCTGAATGACAAGGATTAGTAAGGCACATCAGCCAGGGATACTCTGTGTGATACCAGGGACTGAGGCAGATCAAACAGATGTTGACAGATCAAATTAGACTCCCTTTCTGTTGAACTCCAGTGGGTAACATCATCCAAGGAAGAGCAGGTGCAACATATTTTGCTGTGTTTGTAAGAAATTTGCTTCAGAGGAAGCTTAATCAGGCCAAATGCCAGTGCTGGGGGGAAGTTGGTAGATAAGGATTATGTTAGGAATAAGGGTTTGGCCCAGAGAAAAGAGATTTTTGGCACAGTAGAAGGATCTCTCTGTAGCCTTGAAATAGGAACTTAAGTAGGTTCAGCACTTTTCTTGCTTTGTTTCTTGTCTAGTAATGATGAAACTAAACAAGGCCACCCAGAATGAATTCTCTGGAACTGTCAGAGAACTCAGATACTATCCCTGAATTAAAACTTCCAGTAATGGAATAAGCATTAGAAAACTGTTTTTCTTACCAATTGCCCTTACTCTGACAGGCCTTTTTCTGCTGCTTTCTTATTAATAGAAAAGGTTAAGAAGAGCTATACAAAAAGAAAAACCAGGAAAAGAAGAATGATTTTATTTGCTATTTCCATCTATGTTCATCACTATTTCACAGTATAATATGGAAAAGCATAGTTTTGGTGGTTTCAGAGCAAAGACTTTTTTGTCTGTGACTATCACAAATATCTTTTTACAAGAAGCACAAAGATCATGATTGTCTTTTTCTGCTTCCTGAGAACAGGAAGGATTTCATTTTGCCTTGAAATTAGGAATATTTTTGCTATGATTTTCATAACTTGGTGAGATTATTGATGCAATACTGTATTACTGTCAACAATTTTAGGAATTTACAAGTTTCTCCGAAATGTTTAGAGGAGGCAGCAGAAAGGAGTACTTTTTCTCTTCAGACAAGAGTACTTCACATTACTTCTTAGAGTCGTCTTACGCCAAAATAGTCTCAACTGAAAGGGCAGTTCATCAACAAAGGTGCTTGGCAGAAGACAGAAAAACAAGCATTTCCCTTTCACTTCAGTGAAGCTAAGCTTCACTAAAGGCTTTCACCCTAATCTGTGAGAAAAATTGAATAATTCATAGTATTACAATTTCTGTTGCTGTTTTACTTGGAATTATCTGCCCAATGTGTTGTGAAGGACACGGCAGTCATGTATGGAAACATATATAAAGATCTGAGGAAGCAGACTGAAAAGTTGGCAGATAAGGTAGAAGAGAGAGCCAATAAAGGGAACTCAAATTGTACAGCAAATCTGAAAGAAGATGAATGGATAATTTAACAGCCATTCAGTTTTCAAGAAAGACAAAGCACAAACTACATTGCATCAGAAAAGGACTAGAAATGATGATGGATGAAACACTTCAAGTGTTTAACACAACAGAATCACAGTTGCCTGCAGAATTCCCAGCTGAGGGTAAATTCAAAGAACTAAATCGGCATATGAGACTGATTTGAAGAATTTTTCAAAATCCACTTAATAGCAAGGCAGAAGACATTGATCAGCTGCTTGGTTAAAATGCTGAAAGGAAAAGAGTGAGAAACATTCTGTCTCTCGCATGGTCTAGATGTAGAATCAAAACCATAAACAGCAGAGTTAAATAAGAAGTTTTTTATGAAATAATAACTCTTCTGAGCAAATCCTTGGTTTCATGAAATTGTTATGAGCAACAGATGAATCCTTTGCAACTGTAGCAATACAGCAGTTGAGCTACTTCTGTTGGTCCCAGTCTTCAGAATCACTCTCCCTTTGGCAACATAACATGCTTGATACTGGTCAGAGCACATTTTGCTACCAGGAGCTCTGTACACACTTTCCTCCCTGAAGTACCCAGCACATTTCACCAAGGGTGAATCTTACTTTCTAATCATACCTCTGTAGTATGCATGTTTACTTCCAAAGAAGTACAGTATTATTCTTGCTAGTATACCATCACTAGAAAGAAGCTTAACTCTAAGTCATAATGGAAGAGCTGAACACTTGTGCATGTATTAGATCCCTTTCCAGTCACAACTGGCTTCTATCCACTACAAACTTTTAGAGAGAAGCTAAAAGAAACTCCTGTTTTCTATCAGGGAAATTAGTAGTATATTCATTTCACCTAATTACACTTTTAGGCATCAGAAAAAAATTCCCTGGAAGAAATGGAAAAGTAAAGCACTAATGCATTACATACTTGATGACCTGGACCCTTCCTCAGTAAGCCCTAGAAGGAATAAACAAACCACAAGGAGATTGCAATAACTTTTTTTTCATTAACTCAAACCCCCTCACAGATACTGCATTTTTTTGCAGAACATAATGATTAAATACAGTCCTGAATCAGTAGGGCAAATAATTAATTCATATACACACACAGTCAAGCGTTCATAGAAGTTAATCCCTGCATCTTCTTTGTATCACTTTATCTTCTGTATTCTACTATGGAAGGTAGAATTCTAGCAATCTTTTTGGGTTTAGTATATGGGCATAAATACAGAAATACTTTTGGGTTTTCAAAACAACTCCCATTAAATATTTGTATTATGAAGATAAAATCCGTGGATGGCTGCAGCACAGGTTCCCTTTTATCTGAACTAATCTGAAGTTCAAGGACTTTCAGATAAACGGCTCACCTTTGCCCTATGTATTCTTATGTGAAAGCCACTTCAGCAAAACTCAGGAGTCCAATTCAGCTTTGCTGTAACTGGTCATGACTCTCTTGACTTCAACAATGCTTCATATGCTTACACCAAGTCTGAATTTATCCCTATGGCTTCTCGGTCACTGGTCCTCCCTTCCAACTAAGAAACTGCCTACATAATAAAAGTGATTCATTAGAAACCACTGGGTTCCAAAGTAGAGTGAACACTGAGACCTATAACTTTTTTATATGTGCTCAGTCATAAAAATGAATTTATATGGTCTTATTCCATAAACTCACTTTACAAATATTAGCCCCGCAACCATACTTTCATGAGCTGTAATCTTGTCAAAGCTCGTAAGTTAAGCAAGGTCAGAATTGGTCAATATTTGGAAGAGAATCTGTGGCAGGGAGGGGAAAAAAAGAAAAGTACATACTCTGGGAGCCCTGCAGTGTTTCTAAGTTAGGACATACTGTGCTCCTCTTTAAAGAGATTTTAGTCTAGAATCCAACTAGTCTTAGAATCCAACAAAATATTGTATTCGCTTTAGCAATAGTTTAACCTCTGACCACATCTGTGCTGTATCTTGGCAGTTTCAACTAATGTCCTTTTCCAGAGATAAAGGTGATGTAGCAGATGAAGCCTTCTCCACCCCACACCCCACTTCAACCCAGGAAGTTGGTACCCAGAGGTACCAACAAATGCCTCCACTGCTACCCATGACCCTCTTCCTGAAAAGGTTTTAGGGCTACTGTTTCTGCATTTTCTATGCTTTATCTACAAAAATATACATCTCTATATAGAAAGAAAGAAAAAAAAAACCAAAAAAAAACCCACTCTGTCCTCCTTCTGTCATAAATAGCTTTGTCTGAGTATCTTATGCTCTTCCCCATTTTGAGCTCTTCCTTCAGGCAGCCCTGACCTTCTCCCAGGTGCACACAGTGAAGTGCTGAAGTGCCTTTAACCTTTTCTTGTGCTGGAGGAGCTTATATGTAAGCAGAGGTATAGCTTGGGAAAGAATGCTGTGGGCAGAGTAGTACAGAGTCCCAAAAGACATCTAAATAATTGAAGGTGCTAAGAAAAAGTCACTGCTATACAGGAACTTTCTGACAAACAGCTTAGTCACACATCTGAGGCAATACATGGGTGCAGAACTGCAAACCTCTCTGGCTTTTCCTAACACTGGAGCAGGCAGTGACTCCCCCACACTTCATCACTCTGTGACTAAGAACAGCTTTTACAGTAAAGGGGATAAAACGGGAAAGGTCACCAATCCTGTACCTATTGCTGTGTAGCAAGGCAGTTGCACTGCAGGGGAAGGACTGCAAGTGGGCAGTGAGGTCCCAGGCCTCGGGAGACAGGAACTCCCCCAGGCAGGGGTTCCCTCTCCCCCAAGCCCAGCTGCCTGCCAGCTCCCAGCCTGCCTGCTGCACCAAAGAGGGACGAAGAAAAGGATGTTTCTGGAGCTGCTGAGATTATGTGAAGACCAAGCCTTTTCCTAGGAAGGCAAGTAATAAATAAGGCATTGAGAACCTAGATGCCAAATTAGACAGATCACTAGCAAAGCTGTTTGTAAGAGGCATGCATCAAAAACCGTGGCAGGGAGGAGCAGTACATCAAGGGGTTCTCATGCAATAAAATGGAAAGCAAAAACTGCAGCCAGGAGGTGGAAAACCCTGACAAGGCTACAGCCAAATAAACTTAAATAGCTTTGGGAATAAATTGGTGGTTTAATCCAGATCAGGAACAGGTGCTATGAATGTAATTCAGTAAATGGTCCAGACCCTGCCAGAAGGGAGAGAAATGTGTTGCTTTTGAGATAATTTCCCAGAAGCTTCATAAAAGCAAATTGATTACTGGAGTTTAATAATTAAAACAGGGCCAGATATATAGTAATCAAATGAGTTTTTAATTACATCTCAAGAAGAAATAAAATCCAATTTGTGCACTTTGTATCAGAGAAGCCCTACTGAAATGCTTTGGTAGCTGGAAAAAATAAAATAAAAGCTGATTTCCATAGGAATTACAGTAGTCAGTTTAATTAAAAGACTAGATCAGAATGAAAAAGTCCCAAAGTGAAAGGATACTAAATACAGAAGCAGTGGTTCAAACATCAAATCAATGTCTGAATAAAGACATTTTATAGACCAAGTGCAAAATCTGCACTGTCAAGCATCACTAATCTAAATTAAGATATAACAAAATAAAGTTTCTTAAAATTACACTATATATTTTGTACGTATTCTACTGACTTAATTGCTGGTGCTATGGTAAAAATTAATATCAAAGACATGGTTTATTCTTTCTTAAATACTCCTTATAATTTATTTCATCAAAGTTAATGTTAGTAGTTAACCATTCTTGTTATTTACCTGGTAGCCTCTGTTACACCTCTGTTAGACCCTAATGTCTGCTTAGATCTGTATTTCCAAGAAATATAAGTGTATTTACTTAGAGATTTATAATATGTTTACAGCTCGTAAGATAACAGTGATTACCATGGGACTGTGGGGGTGCTTCCTGAATCTATTCCCAGCCTGCTTGGGCTCCTGGTCTCTGCTGCAGTCGATGCAAAGCTAATTGATGCAAGCTCCTCGAGCACTCACAGCTCTCCTGGCACAGTACGTGACAGGGCTGTCTCCTACCATGAGCCATGGCATATGCCAAGGCCTGGAGGGACAGGCACAGCAGGAGGTCATGCCCAGACCTCTGCAATTGCTCCCTGGCACTAGGCTGGAAAGCATCACCGTCTTGTGGTCAGTCTTGGCAACAAAACAAGGTTACAGAAAGGACACAGACATAGCTGAGAGCTGCACAGCCACACTGAGACAGACTCCACAGTCCCAGTGAGCTCTGTCGCCTGTAGCTGGAACAGGTTCCTGGTATAGCATTTATGATAGGAACAGCCTGTACTGCATTTTGGGCTTACAGATCCTGGGGCTGACAGGATGTGAGTGCAGAACATCTTGGTGCTTAGAGAAATTTGAAACACACTGATTTTTAAACAGTGATTTAACCAACAGGGTGTCAGCTTATATAGATATAGATATAGATATAGATATAATGATATAGATAGATCTAGATTTTTTTAAAATCCAAAGTGTATATTGGAAAAATACCTTACAAAAATTTCTTGAAGATCCTGGCTGTGCACAGAAAGGATTGATACATTGCTGTCAAAGGCTGAGTATCTCATGTGCTACCTCTAAACACTGAGCTGGCAGGGGTAATACAAGTGCTTATGGTAATGGCAGTGAGCTTTTCATTCAGATATTTTCAGCTGTTTATAACGTATTACTGCCCCTCTGTTTTAGACCCTGCCAAATCAGGTTTAAAGAATGCACAATGGTCTGAACTAAAGACATAAAAATGGAGAGTTCTGAGGCATGGTGATGGGAATGTTAAAAATCCTTATCCATTCCATAAAATGAATGACCATGGGCAGCAAGCAATGCTCTATGGGGCAGAGACTGCAGTGAACCCTGCCTCTTACCAAAGGCCCAAAACTGCAAAATTATCTGCCCAGTCTGTGCCATATTCTAAGGAAATTATTTCAAGTGGATTTGCTTCAAGTTCCAGCTTCTTCCTTATGGTGTGATTTTTCCTAAGTGCTGAGCATTCATATTTCCTACTGAAGTCAACTGAAATTGCAAGTTTTCAGCACATCTTAAAATCAGTTCATTAACCCCTAATTATCATATAATAGCTCAATTAAAAATCAACCAGGACTTACTTCAAGCCAAGCTCCCATGACTTGCAAACTAGCTATAAAAAAATCCAGTTCTTTAGTGATGTCTTGGCTCTGGGGACCATTTAAAGCAGTTGCTGTTAACCCTGCTATTTAAAGCAAAAACTGATCAACTGCAAAGGTACCTGCTTCCCCTTTCCTTCCTTTTTCTTCTAATTTTCTGCACTTAGAAGAATAACTTTTGCTATCTTGTCTTTTTTCGTTTTTTCATCTGGCACCAACCCTTTCTTTCCAATGACAAATACATAGTTTCCATGCTATCAGAGAAAGCATGCTGCCCAGCTCTCAGCAAAAGCCACTGCTTGCTAATCAGAAAAGCTGCAAAAGAATACTCTTCTCTCCTGAAAGGACACATTACATGACCACTTGGGAAGTAACTGGTTAACCCTTTCCTGACATCCAGTGCTGCTGTCAATGAGGTCCTGTCTCTCTTTAATGTAGATACAAAACTAAGTGAAGCACTCGGTCTTTTCACATAAGCAGTTGATATTAAAGGGGAAGGTAAAATAAACTCATAGCAAAGGTATGCAGGAATTTCACCATTTGGGGATGGATTCAAAGCCAGATGAAACCAGATAAAAGATTCTTTCTGGCCTCTGTGAGCTTTGGACTAGGTATGTAGAGAAGAGGTGATTACAGTGCAATCTCAAAGAAAACTCATTTATATTTCTTTATTTTGAGCACACACAAATTAGGTTTTTTGCCAGCTTGGGAAAGCACAGAACTGTTGTGGTTTAATCAGAAATAGGAAAAAAGAATCTAGCACTAGGAAGATTATTTCAGCTTTGTCCAACTTGCCATCCAACCAGTGGACTTCTTGCTCATAGATACCATAGCTGGTAGCCTCAGGCACTTGAGAATCCCTCAAAAGGACTATCTTTAAGGATTACAAGACAGCTAAAATAGCTGAGTGGCAACTCTGCCATTTTATGTGCTTTTTTTTTTTACATTTTTGGTGGCTTAAAGCCTCATGTAAAGCAAGTGAGATAAATAAAGAGATCTCATTGGGAACAATAAGCTTTACCTCCACAGGTATTTACAGCTGGGAGTGAGGAGGGTAGGGGCACCGTGCAAATGAAACCTTTTTTCCTCTGTTATGCTGCAGACTGTCCATCAAAGGAGTGGATATACTGTCAGTATTTTTTCTCTCATCATCTCTTTAATCTTCTTCCAGTGTCTAGTGAAGCTGAATGTGAAACTGAAGCCTATGCTGGACTCCGTGGCAGTAAATAGAGGTAAATGGGAGGAACTGCACCAAAAAAGACTTCCTTCTCAGGCAGCATCCTTGCCCTCCTTTTCCTCTAGCTTCACCATGTCTCTCAAAGACATAAATTAAGCCTGCAAATATCAGTGTCACTTTACAATAAGAGCTGTCTGAAGGGTTTTCATAAGCTTAGACCCACCGTTTTTAAAGAAATGCTTTCACAGATATGCTTAATTGATTGGATATTATCTTGATGGCAGCATAGTTTGCTTTTCCTGGAAGGCTTAGTGGGACTGAATGGAAGGCCTGCAGTGGGATTGCACTGGTGTCTGGAGCGACATGGAAGACTGAACAGAAGAAGCATTCACTCAGCTCCACTACATTCCAACTGCTGCTGTAAAAATCTGTAAAGCTGACATCAGACTGAAATATAAGAACTCGCAGTTTAATAAAATTAATAATACAGAGCAGGACTGGGATGCAAGCGGGCCAATTAATATGCAAGGAGCTGCAGAAAACAGAATAGTGTGTAATTACATTGTTGTTTTGCATCTCTTCAGTACATGTTATGAATCAATTATGCCTGCTTTTGTGATGTTCCTCTCTTACTCTCCCTCCTCTTTTATGCCTGAATGTTCTGAAAAGCCTGCTTTGTATTCTGAAGAAGTATTTTTTTACAACAAAGCTTCTTAGTGATTGATCAGGGCCTTTAGAATTGCCTACCTTTGCTACATTTACAAACAAACTTTATTATCTTTAAAAACACCAAGCTGTCCCTTCTTCCCTGAGAAATTCATATTAACAGTGCATCAAATTTCTCAGCAAGAGGAAGTTTGCATAAACGCAAAATATTGCATGGTAATTTTAGAGTGGGGTTTTTTTTTCCTTTTAAAAAATGCTCTTGTAACACATTCTTTCTTTTTTGTAAATTATAGTGTCGCCTAAGGAAAAGATTAATGAGTTTTTATGAAAATAGAATACAAATAAAAAAGGAAATCTGTTGCTTTGTGCTTCAGGTTTATACTACAGTGAAAAGCAGACCATGGATAAGCCTTTCTAGTATAACTTACATTTTAAATTAGCACTTTGAAATGGTGGAGAGGAAGAATATCATCGCACTGGACTGACTACCTCTTACTCTCTTGCAGTTCTTTCAGTACAATTTCAGATGCAATTATTACAGCTAGCACAGCACTAGTCAACATCTGTGGTAAAGGTGTCCCTAAAAATCTAATCAAATATGATAGGTCACAAAACCAAACATGTCTCTGTGTGATGACCTGAAAGCTGGTCTCATTCCATTAGTGCCAAGATCACTAATGTAGCAAAGCTGTGATCTGTGATTTCAGGGTGCTTTCTCTGCTGCATGACTGGACACAAGAGGAGTCATGCTGCAGTACTTTCGAGTACCCATTCATAAGGGAAAAGAAAAAAAAAAGCCTTTCTACTCAATGAAAAATGAGATTCTAAATATAGGGTTGTCTGGCAGCAGAAATTAAAGCTGAATTCAGCTTAGTTTTACACCTGTGCCAAACTCCATTTACTTCAGAGGAATTACCTTGAACTGGCACCAACTTAATGGAAATCAGAACCTGCCCCAGCTGACCAGATGCTAAAAGAGCTTTTATCCTTTCTAAGGAAACTGAGTCATTAGAGCCTTAGAAAAGCTGACTACATCTATCTGACAATCAAACAGAAACAACAAATCTGCTGATCGCTTCTTTAAAAGAAACACAACAAAACAAAAACGCTCTGTGCTTCTAATGGTGTGTAGGACAATAGCTGGAAATTCAGTAGCACTGCGAGCCAATCTGTTAGTGCACAACTGAACCACATCACTCTCTAGCAGAAGGAAGCAGGGAAGGAGCAGAAATGCAAACTGCACCACAGTGAGTACATGCACCAAATGGAAATGTTTCTGCTGTTCTTTTACCCCTTCTTTCTTCTCCAAAGCCAGATGCAGTTTAGTAAGCAGCAAGCCATACAAACCTACAACACGTACTTTATGGGAAAAACAGATACCAGGAACCGACAGTACTGCTGGCAGGTACACATGGCTTTCCTGAATTTTGATATTGCATATTGCTAAGTATAACATAATTTATAATGCATACCCTACAGCCTCCCTGAAGGTTGAGTCTCTCCTCATTTCCTCTCCTTTTTATTGGCTTCAGTGCACTGTTGCCCATGGCAACACCCACTGGCAGGGACGAGGATTCAGCACCACCGCAGCCTGACACACAGCTGAAGCCCTAACAATGTCAACCATCAATCAAGTGACTGTTTGTAATTGCCTCCATCTATTTCTCCTGTCTTTTGGTATCTTTGCCATTGTGGGTCAAAATTCAGAAACTGCTGACTAATGTTATGGTTCTGTTCCTCCATCACAAGGAAGAAAATGAGAGCACACGGCTTGATCTTATCAAATTGTTCTCAGGCAAAATGAAGCAACCCTACTGAAACTGGGGGGCCCAGTAGTGCATCTCAGAACAGAATTTGGTCTCTGAAAGTCATATAACCCAATCTTTAATAAACAACCAGCTAAACAAACAAAAACCTTTTTTAAGACTTAGCTTAGGAAACAGCAAAAAAAATTTTGTGAGAAAAAGATGATTCTTTGCAGAAGCATGCAGTACAATATAGAAACATATTTCAAGTCTATTATATTTTAAGATTGTGAAAAACATTTATTAGCTACTGTTTATAAACTTGATGATCAGAAATCTTATCTGCTTTTCATTATTTCTGATAGGGAAACAATTTCCCAGTATTTCAGTCAGTTTTGCCAAACTCTCTGAGATATGCACAGGAGACATGATTGTGTAGGTTATTTAAGCTCATTCTCTTTTACTTGCTTCCCTGCCTGCTGAACAAGGAGAGATAAAAAAACCAAACAAACAAACATTGAAATCAGCCTAATTCTGTGAATGCATATAAAACACGGGTCCACAAGTGGCAAGGACAAATCAAAAGAGCATGTGGAGAAGAAACTGTTACCCAGGACAGTGCTGCTTGGCCCTTCCCTGGAGATGCCCAACACTTCAGCAACAGACAAGTCACCATTTATTTACCTCAGCTGTAAGTGGAATGAGGCCTCTAGCATTTACAATTCCAGTGCTAAAATCTGATGGGCTCATGGATTGTCCATAGGACACCAGAGGTTCTTCAAGATGATTAAGGGTAATGCCCTTTTTCTAGGTGTCCTACTGACTCGTGCCAATTGCAGCCTGAATTTGGTCAGGTTTCTAGGCCCATGAATTACAGGCTTTGAGGTCTCAGAAGAGCCAGGCAGCAGCCCTCTTTTTGTCACCAGAAAATGCTCAGGAGAGGATATGGGTCTTCATCACCATCCTCAAAGGTAGTTCAGGCCAAACAGAAATTTCACTCAGGATTCCCACCTGTGAAACCACTTACCAAAATCAACCCTTCCTCACAAAAAAAAGAAACCCAAATAAAACAATAGTTAAAAAAATAACCACCATAAATGTTCTAGAGTTGCAAAGGGTAATCAGGAAGGAGCTTTGATTGATTTTACGCAGACTTTCAAACTGCAGGTGCATCTTCCCCACCAGTTGGTGGGGAGTAACAACAGTAAGGTTGTCTCCTGCCCTTCTGCCAAAGCCCCTTTCACATGCTCAGCAAGGAGACAAGGATGCCCACTGGGTACAGCCCAAATTTCAGCTTTGCTCCTGGGAGGGGCATGGAGCAGACAAGCTTTGGTGGAAGAGCTCAGGCCTTGTATGTGCAACCCCCTGGACTACAGTTCTCCCCTGCAACATGACACTCTGACCCCACCAGAAAACTGAACACTAGTCAAGGCAAGGGACACCTGGGGTAGAGGCTCTCCTGTGATTCAGACAGAAGAACCTCCCAGGAACATGATGTCCAAAAGCTGTCTTTGGCCACAGTTCAAGTAGTAAAATCAGACAATTCTCTCCCAGCCCAGACCTACAGACAAACAAGAACAGTTTCATAATCTGCTGCTTGTCAAGATGTGTTTTTGCTCCTGCTCCAAAGCAGAGCCGCACAAGGTCAGGCAGCAGCAGCTCACTGAGGTTTAAACTGGATGGCTTATGTGGCAGTTGGGCACAGAACTCTCCATGCAGCTGTCACAGCCAACCCCTACGATTTACAGGGCATGAGGTCTTGCCAAGAAGGTCAACTGTATGTTTTGCACCCACAGCATAAACAAGTATGTTTCATTTTAGCTCAGGTATTTCTTCAGATGGTGTCCTTGGTACAGCAGCTGCATTTTTCTGCTCTGGTGACCTTGCTAATTGCTCCTTCTTAGAGTGCACTGCAATCTCATAATGTGCCTGTAGTTACCAACTAAGCCAATACTAGTAGTCACAAATTATTTTTGAAAACTGCAACCAGCAGTGCCTAACATCATTTGTAATATTTAGATGAATTAATTCTAGTGGAAAAACAGGAGTGTTTCAGTCTACAGGCCAAATACTTTTTTTCCCTTCATAAAATTAAAATCATTTTAGTTCCTGGTAAGTCATTTATGCATTGAGTGAAATTTTAAAACAAACTTATTTCAAAGTTATGTAAAACATTAACAGGCATTTCAATGCTTAAGAGTGTTATGGGCAAGAAAATATAGAGCAAGAAGGTTTTTTTATTAGCTTAGTCAAAGGAAGATTTTTCAAAGAATATAATCATGTGAATGGTTTCTAACATAGCAATGAAGTGGGATGTATAATCTGCTGAATTGAGATGCCCTAGAGATTCCCATCATTGGAATGTGCCAGTATTGGAATATGTCTTGTATATTGCTTGTTACCTTTTCTTTCCTGCATTACTTTGTATTTAATTCTGAATTTATAAGCATGTTGGCCACTGCATCTTACAGTTTTGTGGGGAATACCATTATAAGCCCTGAACCTTTGCCTATGGGAAACAACTGACATGCACAGAAATGCCATGTGTCTGTTCTAATGCAAGTGAATCCCAGATACAAAATGTGTAACTTAAAAGCCTTCTGCATCCTTTTCCTTTTTTTTTTTTTTTTTTTTTGGCATTTTTAAAACCATTACTCTTATTGTTTTGCTTAGTAGATCAAACTATGCTGGTTCAGCTTTCAAAGCATGTTTTTGTAATTAGCAACTTGGTTTTACTGGCCTTTAAAAAAATAAATAATTTTAATGGCTTACTATTTTCTTTTTTAATTATTATTACTTTTCTTTGAAACTACCTTGTTGGGATCAATCAGAGCTGTGTCTATTGATTACCGAATCACACAAATAGAAGATCCTGAAAACACATGAGACAGAGTGGCCCAGATACAATTTTTGACACACAACCTTGCCGCATTCATTCCTGGGGGCAAACCAAACTTCGTCAGCGGATACGCCCGGCATTGGTCTGGAAAGACCAGAAACCAAATCTGGCTGGTGACTCTAATGGAGTTATTCACATGTACAGAAATTACACAAATTATACAGTCTGTGGTCTGGAGTATCACTGTTCAGTAGAAATACCGGGAAGGGGGAGAAGTCCCTCCAAAGCACATTGTTGAACTAAGTTGGAAGGAATTTTCTTTTGCTTTCCAAAGCTGCATGAAAGCTGGCTTGGCACAACGGAAGGTTGTGCCAAGGTACAAACACACTTCCCGCCTTCTGCAAGCCTTAACTAACTTTGTATCTTAATGCGCTGTAAACGGAATGTTTCATATTGACAAAGCCCAAGACAGCAGTAAAATGCTTCCTGCCCTGGGCTACGTGTTTAGCTTAGAGCCTGCTTTTACAACTCTTACTGCTTAAGGGAACTATTATGCAACGTTTTGAAATACAGAAGCTGATTTTTACTCTTTATTCATTCCTGCTGCACGAGATCCCGAAACGAGAGAAACATTCTGGCCCAGGCAGCGATTTCAAGAGGCTCCTGTCTTTGCGCCAGTTCGGAATCGGCACTGAACATGCCGCGTCAGTGCTCGGGATACGGGAGCAGGGAGGGGAACAGAGGAGGGCGGGCAAACGCAGAGAACGCGGCTCCGCTGCCGGAACAAGCTCCCACCTGCGGCAGGGCGGCCGGTCAAGCCCAGGCACGGCAGTCGCCGCTATTCCCCACCGGAGGGGCGACCCCGACCCCCGGCGCCCCTGGCCGCGCTCACCCGGGCCGGCGCACGCCGTCACTTCCGGCCCAGGGTCCGCCCGCAAGGGAGCACTTCCGCCCCGGCCGCGCCGTTGCCATGGCAGCGAGGACCCCGCTTCCGCCCCCGCCGCGGTAGTGCCGGGGCCGGCCATGGAGGCTGCGCCGGTGCCCGACGGGCAGCACACTGCTGTGGTGTACAGGCTCATCAGCGGCGGGCGCTACGCGGAGGCGGTGTCGCTGCTGAGCCGCGGGTTGCAGAAGAGCTCCCGCTCCCGGGGCTGCCTCTCGCTGCTGGGCTACTGCCACTACCAGCTGCAGGAGTTCGCGGCGGCGGCCGAGTGCTACGAACAGCTGGTGGCGCTGCACCCGCAGCAGCTCCCGTACCGGCTGTGCCATGCGCAGGCCCTCTACAAGGCCGGTCTGTTCGCCGAGGCCCTGCGCGCCGTCAGCCCGCTGCTGGACGTCCCCGCCTTCCACCGCCGGGCCCTGCGCCTCCAGGCCGCTGTCCACTATGCCCAGGGCGACCTCCCGGCGGCCCAGAGCCTGGTGGAGGAGGAGCTCGCCGCCGCTGCTGATGGTGGCCCCGGAGCAGCCGAGGACCCTTCGGGACGGGCCGATGCCGAAATCAACCTGGGCTGCCTGCTGTACCGGCAGGGCCGGCACGAAGAGGCCAGCAGCAAGTTTGCCAGCGCCATGCAAGTGTTGGGGTACTGCCCGGAGCTGTCCTACAACTTGGCACTGTGCGCCTACGCGGCCAAGCAGTACCCTGCTGCCCTCAAGTACATCTCCGACATCATCAAGCGTGGCATCCACCAGCACCCAGAGCTCAGCGTGGGCATGACCACCGAGGGCATCGACGTCCGCAGCGTGGGCAACACGCTGCTCCTGCACCGCACGGCCCTGGTGGAGGCCTTCAACCTCAAGGCGGCCATCGAGTACCAGCTGCGCAACGTGCGAGCGGCACAGGAAGCACTCACAGATATGCCGCCGAGGGCCGAGGAAGAGCTGGATCCAGTCACGCTGCACAACCAAGCACTAATGAATATGGACAACCAGCCCACTGAGGGGTTTGGGAAACTGCAGTTTCTTCTCCTGCAGAACCCCTATCCACCGGAAACTTTTGGCAACTTGCTACTCCTCTATTGCAAGCATCAGTACTATGACCTGGCAGCTGATGTGCTGGCAGAGAATGCCCATCTGACCTACAAACTGCTCACGCCTTACCTGTACAACTTCTTGGATGCCATTATTACTTGTCAAACTGCCCCTGAGGAGGCTTTTCACAAGCTAGATGATTCAGCAGGGACAATAACTGAGCAGCTGAGAAAACTCACAAAGCAGGTACAGGAAGCTAGGCAAAACTGGGATGATGAAGTTCTAAAAAAGGCAATTAATGAGTATGATGAGACTCTGGATAAGTATGTCCCTGTCTTGATGGCCCAGGCAAAGATTTACTGGGACATGAAGAACTACACAATGGTAGAAAAGATCTTCCACAAATCGGCAGAGTTCTGCAAGGAACATGAGGTGTGGAAGCTCAATGTGGCTCACGTGCTCTTCATGCAAGAGAACAAGTATAAAGAGGCCATTAGCTTCTATGAGCCAATAGTTAAAAAGCACTACGATAACATTCTTGATGTCAGTGCCATTGTGTTAGCAAACCTCTGTGTTTCCTACATCCTGACAAGCCAGAATGAAGATGCAGAGGAACTAATGAGGAAGATCGAGAAGGCAGAAGAGCAGCTGTCCTATGATAATCCTGATAAAAATACCTACCATCTTTGCATTGTCAATCTAGTCATTGGTACCCTGTACTGTGTGAAGGGAAACTATGACTTTGGTATTTCAAGGATCATTAAAAGCCTGGAGCCATACAACAAAAAACTGAGCACTGACACATGGTATTATGCCAAACGGTGTTTCCTGTCCTTGCTGGAGAACATGTCCAAGCACATGATCATGCTGCGGGACAGTGTGATTCAGGAGTGCGTGCAGTTCCTGAAGCAATGTGAACAGTATGGAAGAAACATCCCAGCTGTCATTGAGCATCCCCTTGAAGAGAGTGGGATGCACAGTGGGAAAAACACAGTCACCTATGAAGCCAGGCTTCTGAGGGCGCTGATGTATAAGATCACTGGGTGGGTTGAGTAAATGTTGTTACCATACGGCAGAAATGAGAACTTCGTTCTTTTCTTGTGCGGTGATGCTAATCCTCACAAAAATCTCTTAAAAGATTTTGTGCTGTATTTTAACAATATTCAGTAGAAAATAAGAGTATTTTTATGAAATAAAGCTGCACCAAATAACTAGGGGCATTCTCAGTGACCGGTCATGTTAAATAAAGCTTAAGAGGTGTTGACTAAGAATGTCATTATAGAAATATGATAGAGCTTTGACCCATAAGACAATATTTATCCTTCTGAAATTTTGATCAAGTTTCTTTACATTGGCTGACATTTGAAAAAAAAAATTGTTATCTTTCTCTTCCAGGATGGAATTTGGAGAAACAGTTGTTTTAATTCTCTAATTTGTGTCTAGGTGTGAAACATTTCTTTCTTCTGCTTTTTCCAAGGTATTTTTAATATGTTGCAGATCACATTGGTAGTATATTTAAACACAAGAAATGGCTTTATATTAAAAAATCAATTCTACAAACATAAATGTTTCGTTTTGTTAACTCATTAATAATGCACGAGTGTTCTAGAAAATTCTATAACTAATACAGGGACCAGCAATATATTCCAAGAAGGCTTTATTAGGATGACACCTTGGTTTAGATCTACCCTTGAACTAAAATTTGTTTTGACTGGACATAACTGGCTTCAGAGAGACTGCTCAGTGCTGCCCCTCAGAGTGCCAGTGCCCATGCCCATCTGGGTGGCAGCTGTTGCCCTGCAAACCCGCTTGGTAGCAAGTGCTTACATAGTAATTCAGTCCTTCATGTGCGGCCCCTCTAATCCAAATACTATTCCTTAAACAGTCTCTCATAAGAGACCCTGTGAATGTGGAATTACATTCTTTTCCATTTTTCTTAAACCCATGTAACTTCCATTTCATGCAAAGCTTACAGCTTCGGCCCTTCAGTGGAAGAAATCTGCTTCTCAGTTTCCTTCTTGCATTACTCTTCTTGCATCTCTCAACATTTCTCGAAAATCCTGTTTATTTGCTAAATTCCTTTGCTTGGCATTTCCATCACCCTGGCATCAGTCAGTGTATTTTCTCAACAGTCTTCCCATCCCTTTTCAAACATACTATGTGTTCCACAGTGAAGTGGGACCAAAATGCCTTCCAGTGTTTTTATGCAGTCGGGTTCCATGCTCCATGACTGTTCTCCTTTTTGTGTATTCTGCCTTTTGAAGCAATGTGTGAGCTGAAGTTTTTAAAATTAGGATCAAAAATCCATGGCTTTAACTCATTTGCTTACCTTTGATAGTGCCTCCCTGAAGAGCTGTCCTGGGGGAATTTTGGAATCAGGCTGTATGTCATCCCTCAGAATCCAATTTCTATGCTGTGGTTTACCTGGAAAGACAGAGAACAGCATTTTTAAAGTTTTGAGGCTATCATAAAGGAATAATTAATCCTTCAAGAGAGTTAATGTATGTAGGAACTGCACAGGCCTGCAACCATATCAACACAGAGAAAGTCAATTCGTGTCTGCTGGGGGAGAAGCCTGACAGGGCTGAGCATATCATGAGCAGCTAAAGGAAATGGCTGTGGGTTAGGTAATGCTACAGTTTACCCTAAACCCTAAACCTCCTATACAGTAAATTAAAATCAAATTTAACAGTGTCAAGAATGGGAAAATGTTCTAGAGAGACTAGAGCAAACAGGAGATGCAGAAAGGTGTCCTAAAGAAGCCTCCATAGCTCATCACTAGGCCATTAAGCCCCTGATTATTGTGATATTATATATTTCCCACAACTGTTTCCCCACTGGGATGAGACCTGTGATTTCAAATTTTGTTCACCTCCATGAAGCACAGCAGCAGGCTGTAAAGCATGTCTCTAATTTACAGTGCAATTGTATTATATATTATGCAGCATAAACAGCATGACCTTTAAAAAAAAAGTTTTTAAAAAGTCACACCACATAACAGCATCTGAAGTGCAGTAATAGGCAATGCCCTTTATTTAATATTCATTGTGCATTTTCTGTAAAAGTCAGTGGACATTTAAAAAAAAAAATCACTTTGCAGATTCGTGCCCGTGCAAATGCTGAATGCCCTCTGATGGGGAGCAGTTTAGATACTCGTGCTCTTGGTTTTCCGTACAGCCGTAACATGGCTTTCATGAGAGCACTGCTGCCAGGATTTGCAGCCCCAAGTGCTTTATCACTTCCTTGCCTCCCGTGTCCACACAGGGGTGCACCACGAATAGGCAGAGGCGGCAGGGCCCACCGGCTCTGGCACACACTGCGCGATTCCAGCCTGCAGCGAAGGCACTGGCTCCTTGGCCACAGGCTGGGAAGGGAGAACAGCCATGCTCCCAATGGAAAAAGGTGTCCCCATAAAAGGCTGAGGAGTTGTGCAGGCTGTGGCTGTTTTAGAAGATACAGCTAGAGGGCAGCCGGCATGCCTGGAATTTGCTTCATCCAGTTACAACACAACAAATGTACCAAAAAAAAGCCAGCAGAAAATGTCAATAGCAGCGTTTTTCCTGTTCTTCCCTTTTCCTGCCATTTTTATGTGCTTTTCCTCATGGAGTACACTGTGCACCCAGACAACCCAGGGTTTCTGAGCAGGTTGGGTGATGGTGAACACAAGGACCTCAAAGTGGAGAGGCCTCTGCTGCTGAAAGGAGAAAGAGAAGTGGCAGAGCTGAGGCACAACGGGAGGAGGCCTGGGACACGCACTTCCTCCTCTGGTGCATCAAGAAATACTTCTGCATGGAGTCTCCTCTCCATTCCAGCAGTATTTCCCACCCCGTCCACCACAGCCTCTTCCTCAGCAATAGCACCCAGCCTTCCCATGGCAGTGACATGCTAGGGCAGACGCCTTCGCCCTCGCCTTGTCCTGGAGAGCTGCCTACCCACCCATTCTGTGCCCAGAAGAACTGGGGCCTGCGCTCACATGGCCGACATCTTTGGCAGTGTAGGACTGTTTCTTCCTTCAATGGCAAGCACGCGTTTATAGCATCTCCCACTGCAGAGCACTTTGGTCATGAAAAATATATAAATGTTACAACCGCTTTTATTACCATCTTTATACCACATTTAATGTTATCACTATGTGACTTACACACAAAATACATTTTTAAAGGAAAGCACATATATTTTTATTTAGAGAGAAGGGAAGATAGCAAGTAACAGTTTATGCTCCCTATACATATAGTAAAATCCACCTAAATTAACGCCCTAAGCCAGCACAGTCCTTTTGTTCCAAACAAAAATCACTGTCTTCATTTAAAAGAATGCAAAAAAGCCCACTACCCAGAATGTCTGACCATATTCCCAGGGCCTGCAAAGGGTAAACAGCTGCAGATAAGCCCAGATTCGTAAGGAAAAACCTCTGTTTTTTCTTTTGCTTTTTTTCACTTTTTTTCTTTTGCCTTTTTTTTTTTTTTTAATTGGGAGCAAGGTAAAGAAGTCCTCTGTTGCAGCATCAGTATCTGAAAGGTGAGCAGTACGAGATGCCTCCCATGCACATCACCACATACTAATGCCCATCTCCAGGATTTTATTTGCACTAATAGCCTCTTTTGTATCTTGTCCTTACAGGATGTCTTGTGAAATGTTCTTGTCCTCAAAACTTGCAAGAGCTTGACACCCATGTTGCAGGTGACCAGCTGTATTGCACTGCAGTGGACACATGTTTTTTTTCCAATTATCCTTGCGGTAATCGCAGCACACATTGCACAAGCAAAGGCCTCAGACCACCCTTCTGCCAGCAGCACACCTGCACTGGCAGGTGGAGCAGGAGAGGCACAGAGGGACTGAGATACAATTTACTTCTTGCACCACCTTGGATGCCCTTGGTGCTAAAATCTCCATCAAATGTCTGCTGACACCATCAGCAGAACACAGGTAGTGAATGGCAGGGACACTTGTGATCAGCTCCACAGTCAGAGCTGATAAAAAAAATTCTGTAATCAAGTGGTGACTGACTTTATGGTAAGACAGAGATAAAAGGTGAGACAGAAGAGTCTTCCTCTACAATTATGGGAGGAACATGATTACTGTCTTCTTTGAGAAAGTTGTGGATACTTCTGCTGGGTAAGCAAGCCCCTTTTAGCAAATGAACAAGGAGAGGAATGTTATTGCTCTAAAAATGGTGAAGTTACATACAAAAATCAAAGCTGATTTTGATGGCCCTTTCCACAGTATCTTACTGACAACATCCTATTTTAGAAGCCTGAGTTCAAAACTTCCATAAATCCATATTGGCTTGAGCCTCCAGGAAACACAGAACAGTCTGACCCTGAAAAATTGTGATTTGGAACACTGATGTGATAAGGTGGCTGTGTGGGCTGAAAGATAAGCACTGAAAGATCTGTCCTCTCCCTCAGGCTTCTCTTCCTTTATTTCTCTTTAGCCTTTCAGCAAATAAAATACCTCAATCTTTTGGGACTCTGCTAAACCCTGCTGTCTTCATCAGGAGTGGGTATGGCCAGGACAATGTGCATTTTCTTCATGTTTTTGCAGGAAGTGTATTTTGTGGACTAGTTCCTGGTAAACCAGATTGTATTCATGTGTTTATCTTTTTTTTTTTCTGTATGAGCTACATGTTGTGATGTGAAAAAGATATGCATTGTCCTTGGCAGTGGAAGCTCTGATGTGCCAGGCCAGGGCCTGCAGCACTGATTCCGTGTGGTGCGCATTTGTTGGTGCCTGCACAAGGTGCTGCATCAGCTTTCACAAGCCACAGGCTGGCCTTTCTGGCAAGGCACACTCGGCTTTGTCACTCTGCGCTAATGCGGGAACATGGATAAGGAATGCCAGCAGTGGCAGAAGGGATCCTGGCTAGTGTCCTAAAGGGTAGCCAGAAGGATTTACACAAGTGTGGAAACAGTAAAAACTGAGTTAGTGTTAAAATCCTCCCAGTTTCAACCAGCGTGCTGCTAAACAGTAACACAGGGAGTGTCTAAGCAGCAATGTCAGTGTGCTCACAGGCTGGGAGAAACTGCAGAGAAACGTTGAGACCTGTTACAACAAACAGCTGTTTTGCAGCCCTCTGCACCTCATTTGGACAACCTGACTTACATACAGAAACAACTTCTAAATGGAGTAAAAGGGGCTTTAACTACTGACAAACTTTTAGGCTCTATTTTCAGCAAAGTATCTCTTTTTTTTTTGCTAATGCTTTTCCATTAAGTAGAAAAAGGAGACATTTAGACTCATTTTCCAAAAAATCTTTGGATTAGCATGATTTTCCTAAACCTTGTCTGAATTTAAACTAATAAAGCCCAGCCATAGAGCAGGCCTTGCCAAACAAAACAATTCAGTCCAGAACATTTCTATTTTTGAGGATCTTCCCTTAAATTCACTGCAGTTTATAGCCCAAACTGCAGCCCAGGAAAACCAATAAAAATGTTCACATTGACTTAAATGAGTCTTAAATTGGCACCTTAGAAAATACCCATTTTCACAGACTGCTATTTCAAACTATCCAAGAGCAGCTTGTGGAAAGTACTGGAATGCTACAATCCCAGTCAAATTCAATGACAAAACCCCTTGTTTCTACCCACTTAAAATACTGCTTAGAAATCAGCTAACCCCATGTTTCCCATGGCACAACGGCTGTACATTAAGAAAATATCACTATTGCACAAGGAGAAGTAAAAGGTGGCAGGGGATTCTGATCCTTCAGCTGGACCTGGCCATGCACGGCCTCTGCCAGCAACCACGGAGCCGCCGTGGCTCTGAGCACAGGGCTGAGCACTCCCGTCCAACTAGCATAGAATTACCCTGCAGAGCAGCCCCAGACCCGGGGGATACCCGCGTCCCGACAGCCACCCTACTAGGAACGGCTCGGAATGGAAAATCGAAAACACAAGTGCCAGATTGTCTCTGGAAGTGGGAATCATTGCTCAGCATCACAAACTTTTAAACTTCCCGGGGTGAATGTATGCACTGGCTCTGAACGTCAGAGCTTCTCACGGCTTTTTTGTCCTCTGCTGTGGACAATATCCACTGAATTTCAGCCTTTCTTGCTGCTTATCTTCTCCTTCCCCCCAACTCTGCCCGTAGGACCTTTCCATCCTGTGTCAAGATCAGGGAGCAGGTTGACACAGCGTTTTATGAGTCGGTTTTATTTTACAGCTCTCTTTCCCGTGGGAGAGGGCAGAGGGAGTTGGCTAACACTCAGATCCTGTTGGGTTGAACTGTTTACTAACAACCGTTTTCCAAATTGAAATTAACACAGCTCGGATTTTTCTGAGCTGCACTTCTCTGGTGCCTCACAGAGCTCTTTGTGTGCCCCTCCGCTGATTCACGGCCGCTCACACGGCCGGCAAACAGGAACGCGAGAGCTCAACACGGCGTGTCGGATTTTCTTGCTCTGCCAATAGTATTTATCACTGCGGCTCCCACGCGGAGCAGGAGGAGATGGAGAAGCACCATCAGCGCTGAGGGACGGGGTATTCAGAGCGCACATAAATCCTTCGCTCTTCCCCTGCTGAGCAGCTCAAGGCACATCGCGTTTTTACGGCGTCGAGCGCCACACGCTCTGATGGCCGGCCAGGCAGCGAAGGCACAGCCAGCACACCGACACCCCCGCGCAGCTGCCGCAGGTGCGGAGCCACGGTATTTCCCTAAGGAAGCACCGTCTTTCCGTTAGGAGCCGGGTCCCGGTTGAGCGGGAGCCGCGCCCCGTGTGACCCCTGCAGCGAGGCCGGGCCGTGCTGCAGAGGGCGCTGCTGCGCCGGGCTGGGCCGGGAGCGGGAAGGGCTTGGGACAGGGAGCGGGACCAGGAACGAACCGTGCTGCAGCCTCAGGGCAGCTCCTGACACAAAGGGGAGCGGAACCCCGCGCTTCCCGGCCCACGGTAGAGGTCCCTGCGTCGCATGGCTGGAGAGAAGGAAAGGAGAACGGAAGCCCGAGCTAAGCTGTGAAAGGGAACATCCCTGCTCCCTCGGGCCCGGCGCTGGCCTGCCCTCGGCTCTCCAGGAAATCCTATTGCCCTTTCCGCGCGTTTAGGAGGAGCAAGGCCATGCATGGGCAGGCTGAAAGGCGCTTGTGCTTCCTCTCAGCATCAGCAGGGGGACAGCAATTTCGGGTACCAGCGCCTTCAGCCCAGGGATGCAGGCAATGCCATGCACCACCGCAGCCTCTTGCACCCCTCTAGCATTCTTGCAGGGACTGCACACTGGAGAGGACCCTGCCTTAAGTAGCCCAGTCTGACCTCTAGGCAGGTATTTCTTCAGTCCCTTGCACACCTGACCACCTCCCGAGAGCGTCCCAGACTTGTGCTGGTTGGCACCGCGGGGAGCGTTTGTTCACACACGACTGCACCGCCCCAAACGTCTCTAGTGTGCGCTCGCAATTGTGTGCAAGGCAGGAATCGCCCTCCCTTTAGAGATGGGGAGCAGCCACAGCTTTACCCGGCATAACCGGGGCCATCTTCTTTTCTGCCGCATGTCAATGCCCCTCAGCCTGCGCAAGAATCGTATCAGGGCTTCGGAAGGCATGAAATGCTGGTAACAAGACTCGATAGCAATCAAACAGTCAACAAAATATAAAGCTGTTAGAGCGGGATGGCGCCTCTGGGAAGGGAGATGCAGGAGCCCTGCCCTCTGCCTTTGTGCTCAATTCAGGGCAGAAAGAGTAGAGACGCCTCCCTGATCTTGTGAAATGCCTGCCAGCGAGCATGTGTAATGTACTGTGAAATTTTTGTGACTTGCTAGGTTATAAAGCTGGTTATAGGAGAATTTAATAAAAAAAGGAAACCAGTTTATCTCCTTCAGATAATTTCTCTATGGCTTTAGGGTCTCATTCTAGCTTCCCCTCCATGCCTGTAGAGGTGATCCTAATATTCAGCATAAAAGGTAGAGATTCCCTGAAGGGAACTTGAAAGAAATTCTCTGCTTCAAATTCAAACCTGACAGTATATATCACATCAGGGGTTCCCTTTTATCAGCAGGATATTCAGAAGGGATGAATGATTTACTCACATAATCTCTTAAACCTTTCACTTGCAGAGTCTAAGATAGAATTTATAGCATTTTTATCATTTGTACCTAAAAAAACCCCAGTAAAATTCCTCTATGAAATCCGAAACCCTACTCATTGATTTTCTAGCTGATGAAATTTCAAAGAAACATGTTTTTCTGTGATAGAGTAACAGCAGGCCTTTGCCTTGGCTTTGGTGTTTTCTCATGTTAGAGATCAGATAATTCCTCCCTAGGGAGACACATTAAATAGAAATCTCCTATATTTTGCATTTGAAAACACTGAGGATGTATATTAATCTGCCATGATTTAACATTGTACCATGTTCAGTAGAATTCTATTCTCTAATTACCATTTTTCAATTAGATGCATATTAACACAAGAAGCCTAAACAACCAATGCTTTCATTCTGAGTTTTAACCAAAGTAATTAGCCTTGCTTCAGGATGATGAGGAAAGCAACCTATGTGACAACACTTGCTTAATATTTCTGCCATGAAATTAGTGCAGAAAAGTAAACCAAAAATGGGCTGTGACATATTTCTCTTCCTAAAATATTTTTCCTGTCTGATATATTCTCCTTTTTTCTGATGAAAATATAAGATGGTTTGAGTCCAGGTTGTTTGTCCTCTTGTACCAATAGAGTGCTATCATATTTTTTGTTCTTCTGAAGTAATTCTTGAATTAAACTGGTGGAAATGAGCCCAGAATGAGAATGCAAAACAGATTATCATCTAATTTGCAAACATTGTCATTTTGTTTATTGTATGAACCCAGAACCATCAAGTGTTAATCTGGGCTGATACAAATAAATATGTAATAATGTCAATAACTGTTTCTTTATTTATTTGAACTTAAGAGGTTCCAGGGGTAGGAGGTAAATGAGCATGACTGGATTGGTACTCAAAACATTGGAAACAACCAGAAGTACAAACTAGAGCTACAAAAACTGATGTTTCATTTAGCTGTTGGTGAATGTGTGCTCATACCTTAGTAGAGGGTCACTGACTCTAATCTCCAGTAGGTTGTCTGCAAGCAGGGATGCAATTCCAGTTAGGACTTCCCACCTCAGACCACATTTCTGTCAAGTCCCCAAGGGGGCCCCTCACCCCTACTTTTCTCCTGCATGAGCTGGGGATTTGCTCAGTCAGGATACCACCAACCTCCACGAGGCAGGGTCCTCACAGAGTGCTAAATTATGCTCACACTCACCTAGTGCAAGCCCCAGTATTTCCATGAAGTTCAGCAAAACACAGTCCGATTTACACCAGCGCAAGTGACAGCAGGCTTTGGCCCTTTGGAGCAGGGTTTGTAAGGCCAAATCCTCTGTGGGTGTAAGTTAATTTGGCTCAGTTTGCATTTGTAGTGCCAAATTTACTTCTTTCCATTTAGTATGCGGTCAAAGGTCACATTAAGAAAATATTTCACTGTCATAATTATTCCCATGAAATCCCAAGCAGTTTGTATTTGGCAGCCAATGTCATTTCCCATGCCTTAAGAAGCTGGCATTAATTTCCTGACACTGAACAAAGACAGATTCATTTACACATTTTCCTGACTGCCATTTTCTTCACCTCGCGTGTCTGAATCCCTGCAATCTGGTGGAGTCCTGGAGGAGCCTTCCTGGGCACTACTACAGCACGAAAAATAACCACATCTCCCTTTAGTGAAGACTGCTGCTGGATTTCATTCAGTGGGAGTTTTACCTTAAACCTGGGGAGTAAGCCTGGCAACACCACCTCCCGAGGGCTCTTTGCTGCTGCATTTTCTCCCCGAGAGCCTGCCCGTCGTCATTAGGGAGAGAGGCAGGGATTTCACTGGACGGTGATTTCAAGCTTGTTGCTCTGTCATTAGCCCTGCAGCTGGATAATGCTGTGTGGTTGTGCAGCCCTTGGGACCAGCCTAGTGCTGCTGATACGGACGCCCCAGCACCTTCCCTCTCCCAGCATCCTGCCTATACAGCAAAGCTCCCCAGGGAGAAACACTCTGCCATTTTTCCCAGCCAAAATGAATCCCAGACTGGGAGCAGCCAAGCAGGAACACTGACGGCAGCAAGGGCACTGGGATGGGATAGTGTTTAAGGGCTGCAGGGGAGCCAGAGTGCACTTCTGTGCCTCCAAGGGACTGAGTTCTGGCTTTGCCTGCAAATGCAGTTGCAAACAGCCATCCCCTTTTTTTTTTTTTTTCTTCACAGAAATATTTCAGTCCATGACATGTAGCTAATATCCTCAGCTGTTGTTGGCTTGCCTGGCTCCCCTGAAGCAATGAATATTTATACTAGCTAAGTACCAGCATACATTTCATATCCTTCTGATTATTGCTTACAGCTATTCCTGTTTGTTTTCCCATAGTATTCAGAAGGCTGAATACCTTTTTCACACAGCATATTTTCACCATCATTTTTTTCCCTCTAGGCTTCTTCAGATTTACACATTTTGAGTTCCCATCACAACTTTGCACTAATTTAAACTGGGCAGTGGCAAAATTACCTAAAGTAATTTAAAGTGATTTGCCCCACCCTGGTACACAAAAAACCTCATCACCCTTCTCCACTCTCCACACAAAAAGAAACTCAAGCCAGATAATTCTGCACATCCATGGCAACAACACAGGCATGGAAACAGCAGGGTGGACCCTCCCACACCCTGGCCAGTACTGCAGGATTTCAGTAAAATTTCCCATTTCTCAGGATATTAAGTTTGACTGCAAGGAAATCTAGACATCATGTAATCTCACTCCAGCTTTGGAGCTAATAAAGGCACATAAAACATGCCACAGCCTGGAAGCTTTCTCAGAGGCACGTGTTCAGGTTTTGAAATGAGGACAAGTGCAGCATGGGTGCAACAGGACACAAAGAGCAAAGGAGGAAGACTCAAATATAGACAGCAGAAGGAGGCACAGCCTATTGGAAAAATACAAATTTTCATAAGCAGAGAAGGCCAAATGCAACTCAGGTTTGGATCACACCGTTGCCACAGTGTGGCAGCTCAGCCACTGCTGTATGTGTGCTCCCCTCCACTCCTTTGTCCCCCAGAAGGGATTGCCCGTGGCCAGGGACACACTCAGGCATGCCCTGAGTAGGGAAATGGCCCCCAGTGCAGAGCAGCTCTTCTCCCACCCCCAGGAATAGGGAAGTGGGACCTGAACCATGCAGGCACTGAGGCTGGGTTCTGGCCACAGAAGTCACTTTTAAGGATCTCCACACCCCCTCTGCCATTTCCCTCTCTAGCCCATCGTCAGGGGTGAAGCAACTGTAGATAAAGCAACAGAGCCCTCTGGTCAAGATCTGCATGGCATGTAAGCACCTGAGCTTCACCATTTCAGCAAGAGGTTCCCAAATACCTTTGGGAATCCGTGCCTTAGGATATGGCATGCTGAGACACCACCTGAAAGTGCACACCTGCGCAGGGGCTGCATAGCTGCTATTGCAAGGTTGCTCATCCCTGTGTAGAGCAAGGAGCTTGCCAGGCTGTGGCTCCTGGGGCCAAATGCCAGCATCCTGATGCCAGCAGAGCAGACCTTCACCTCCTGCTTTGGGCCTTGGAAATGGAATGCTGAACTGACTGGGCTGTTGACAGTACCTTTTAAATAGCTCAATTTATTGTCCATCTTAAACCTCGCTTCTTCAATCCTTCAGCTGTGGGATTGAAAACAAGTGCTGTCATGAAACACAAATTGGGATTTGTTTATTCCCACAGCTGTTCTGCTGTTATATGCTACACTAGAGCTAATCTCACCAAATCCATGACCACGACTTTGTGACAGCAAAGCATTGAGGTTTAATGCACAGGGATGAGGAAGGGAAGTGTGGTTCATCACACAGCCTAAACTCATGACCTATAAGAGCACTTCATTACATGCTCTGGAAGCATAAGATGGTCTCATCACAGAACTTTGGTGGGCATCTGAATCTGCGATGAGACTGTATCTGAGACACAGCACTCCCTGGGCACAGGCTGGTGGAAAGACAGAGGGGTGAGAGGAGAGCAAGCCTTGCAAGCCAGCAGGACAAAGTCCAGAGAATGGTACAGCCCCTCTGGGTGGCTGGGATTTCCCCTGACTTTAGCAATGCTTGTACAACTTGTCATGTCAGGACAGCCTTCCATACATATGTGGTTTCAGCAACCTTTTAATTGCTTCTGAGGACTTATCCTTTTAATTGGGATAGCTTTCATCATGCAGCAGTGGACACCCACCTCAGTTTTTATAGAGCCATTACAGCAGAAGCCGACAGAGGTGTTGAGAAACCTCATGATTTTTAAGAGTTTTGCAAGTTTTATACCTCAGGGTAAATTTTACATTTTCGGTGCTGATTTACAGTAAATAAATTTGTTATCCCTTGCCTCACCCTGTATTTTGTCACTGACAGGAGCTTCTTGTGTTCCTCCTCTCCAGGAGGAAATTCCCAGCTAGACACAGGCAATGATATGCTTGTTTAGATAAGAAAAATGGGTGCAGAGTGTATAATTCAGCTCTGAATCATGATGTCTTAAGGGTTTAGTGAGGAAATCTAATTGACACACACTAGTGTTCAGGAGTTAAAACCGTGTGGTGGGGGCTGTCTGGTGATTTTGCAGAGCTGCTGGCAGGAGCCAGGCTGAGGGAAATTCCCCTGGTGATTTGTAGTTTTGGAGAAGGAGGACCAGAGCTGCAGAACTGCCAGGAATTTGATTTCTGGCCACAGCTGTTTATTCCATCTAGTACTGTTCCCTCTCATAAGGCAAACCCACACCTTCTGAAGAGGCTATAACACGCACTGCTTATTTTTACCACATCACAGTAACATCTGACTTGGCTCTCCCCCTGTATTTTTAATGCTTGCCAGTTCTAACACTTCAGATATAAAGCTTGCAGATCATCCTCTGCCTAGTTTTTGGTTTTCAGATTGATTTTTTCCTAGCAATGGGACATGCCCCAAAGTATTTCTGAGGAGAGCAACTCTCATCTCAACAAATGAGAAGTCCTTGGCTCTGTATGACATATGCCCTAGTTAAAGTAAACAGTAACATTCATATTTTCCCGTAGGCTGCACCAGAGCATTGGTCAACCATTCAGTAAGTAGCCCATATTTCCTATTGCAATTTATGGCCTTGAGATGGACAGGAGCTAATGCAAATGTCCTGAGCTTTTGTGAGGGATGGTGCAGGGCACATAATGGCTTTGTAGTTACAAATGCTGAGCAGATACACAGTTCACTGATCTGTTAACCACTTTTGAGATCATGCAGTGTGTAAAAAAATACTATGTACTTGTAAATGTCAAGAGGAGTTACTGATATTTATAGAAAAGAAACTGTTTTACTATTTCCAGTTCTGTGGAGCAAATACGCTGTATACTTTAGGGTTCAGCTCCATCAGCTCAGTAGTTTCCGTGTGGATCGGATTTTTAAGGTCATAAATTGATTGTGGTGACCCCAGCAACTCAGCCCCATGCCTGGGTCCTTTAAAGCCCAAGGAAAGGCAAGTGACATTTAACGGTGGGAAAACAAGCAAAGCAAAGGGAATACAGAGGTTTGTAATATAACAATAAAAAACAAGGCACGTGCATTTCATCAGTTGGATTTCATAAAGAGCCTGGTCTTGCAAGCTCTCTTTTGCAAAATATGCCTGGGCATATGAATTTATATGTTAGCACAGAATGCAAAAAAACTCACTAACAGGACTTGACAAACACAGAATCAAGGCAAGAAAGAAAAGAAAGGATCAAGTCTGACAAAAAACACACGTTCTGAAAATTGCAACTCTAATACACCACATGGAAGGCTTTGCATTTTAATTTATCAGTTTCTTTATAAATGACCAGATTAATTATTTTCACCTTGCCATTTGGCAGGTAGGTCACTGTTTTTTTTCACAGCATTAATGAACTAATTCAGTTTTTTCCCCTGTAATTAAGAGTGCTAGTTACAGAGATCACATTTATAAATTGGCTGGGCACACAATGAAATTTAGTCTTAATTAAAGAAAATATAACATCATTTCCCAAGTCAAAAGGGATTCCTTTTCTTTGTATTTCTCCACCACTAAAACCATGACTAGAAAAAAATCCCCTCAACCCTGTACTTTTCAATCAGTAATAAAAATGGGTAAAATAAGATTACCAGTGAACTCCTAAACATCCACAAGTCTCCCTTGGGCACACTATGCTCAAGTAGAAATGCGAAAGCAACTGAAGACTCACATTAGCCATGTTTTATGCTCTAATCAAGGGCTTCCAGGATCAGGTCAAAAAGCAGGACTCGGCAGGATCCCGCTGAGTTAGCTGAGGCTGTCAGCTGCCCGTTAGCCCAGTTGCTCACTTTAAGAGAGGCTGGAGGTTCATCAACACTTGTTCATTGCAACCAGTACCAGTTAAACTCACTGGGGTGGGCTGACTTGGGGGTTGCCACACCTTCAAAAGCTCATTTTAATTCTTAACTTACCCTCTCAAATTACTTTTTTTCTTTTCCTGTCTTTAAATGTCATAACCCAGTGAGCTTACCTAATGGAACCCAGTTCAGGTAGAGGCTGGATCTCACTGGTTGTACTGGCTAAAAATACACAGGATAAGATAGGACAACTGGAAGAAGAAGAAGAAGCAGAGGACTTTGTATAGGAATAGGGCTGGACACATACTACAAACAATTGCCTGAAAACATTATTTTGTATTTCTAATGAATTTACTACAGTCAGGGTAAGGGCTCTTTTCTGTTCTGATGTTACACCCTTCTGTGTAGCAAATTTAGCTGTCTAAAAGACACTAGAAATTGCATTTGAGAGTCAAGTCCAAAGGTAAACATCATATCAACACCTTCTGCCACCATTCTGACATCTTCTAATGTAGTGCTGGCACTAACATACCTGGATTTGTCCAGTCAGAGATGGGACAAAAACCTGTCTTTTTAAAAGATGGATATGCTCTGGCTGCAAGGTTAAAAAAAAATTTAAAAAAAAAAATATATATATATATGTATGTTAAATATGTTTCAGGAATGTGTCTACCTGTGAATTCTTGTGCATGTGAGAAAACATGAATGTTTTCTTATCTACTAATCCCTTGCCTTTCTCTAGTGCTCAGGGTAGCTATCACAGCTTGAAGAGGGGGTGCAGAGTGAAGGAGATTTGTAATGGTGGCAGAGAAAAGAGAAGGGAAACCAAAGGGATAAGATAAAGTCAGAGGGTGCCAAAGAGAGTTAGAAACCAAGGTACTAGTGCTGGCCTGGGAAAATAAGCATCCCAGTCCCCAAAGTTACAGCGGCTCAAGGACAAATGTGGCTGACAGCCCTCATCCCTTTCTGCTCTGGTGTGTGCATCTGAAGCCCAGCTGTTACAAAACATGGGGGTTTTTTTCTCTACAGATTGCATTTTTTTCCCCACAAAGAAACAGGCAAACATTTTAACCTATAAAACAGCCTTAGGACTCGTTCTCTGTGCATCTGGGAGACTAAGATTAATTCAACAGGACTGTGAATAAAAATGCAGCAACTGGTATTTCTAATTCCATTTCTCAGTGGAAAGCTTCTAGTAACAGCTAATAACTAAGTCATACTAATCAACTCAGTGACAAAACCTCTAAAGTATGTAATATAACATAGTTTCTGATTTTTTTTTTAATCGAACCTACATGTTGCAATCTCCTACTCTGCAGTCATAAAACTTTATAGTCTTCTTTTTGTCTACTGAGATTTCAGGTGTTTAACCACTGACTTCCACCCAAACAAAGTCTGTAGTAACAATAATGCTATCCATGTGCTGCAGTAAATGAGCATTTCAGCATGGCTGGCAGTGACAGCTTTACATAGGCAGGCAAGCAGAGTAGTCTGAATTCTGCCCTCTGCCCATGTAACTTCACTGCGACATTCATGGCTGTCAGTGGAATTACTTCTGATTTACGTCAGTGCAACTGAGGAAAGAGTTTGACCCAGTTTGTCTGTATTTATGGAAGGAAGCCTGAAGAACAGCATCTGTTCTTGTTTAAAGTACAGGAGGAGTTCCAGTGTTGCTGAAGGAAAGCATGCAAGTTGAGATTGCAGCCAGCAGCACTGTTGCTATGGCACACCATCCTCAGGATGTTCTTAAAATGCCTGGAAGTTTGGTACCTTGCCCACTGTACCTGGGGGACCCAGGCAGGCTAAAGCATTTATGTTAAATGACTTTTCAATTCAACTTCGACCCAGAGGCACCTCTGGAGAGGCAGCGTGGAGGAGGAGGAGGGACAGGGTATGGGAATCTGAAACAATTAAAGCTGTTCCATGCTCCCCTAGCCCATGAACTGCCTCGTATCATGTTGAAACCTGGACAGTTTGGTAATAAAAACACAGAGGTTCAATTAAATAAAGTCTTCAGGCATAGGAATGTAACAAAACTAGGGAGTCACCTAAACTCATTCCTAGTCCAGACTGGCCATAGCATTGCCGCAATGATAAACAGTCATTACAAAAACCTGTAATTTATTTTCTGTGTCTTACCTTGCAAGAATGGTCAAGGGATCCTTCTAACAAGCAGAATCCCATTGTCCATGGGGAAACTGTTGCTTGCTGAAGTTCTACACTCAGGATTCCCTTTGGGTAGTAACAGAGACCAGTCACAGCACTCAGTGCTATTACACATAATTGCAGCCCCTGCTAGCACTGATCTAGTCAAAGACCTAGCAGTACTTTCAATTAAATAACTTGTTGAGGGGTTTGGAAACCTGATTATAAAAAAATTTTAAAGGTTAAAACTTTGTGCTCTGGCACTAGAAAATGGCAAAAAAAGAAACAAAGAACTAAAACTAGAGCTAGATATTTTCAAGGTAACAATGTAGAGAGAAGGAAAACAGAGCCAATCTGGAACTGCACAATTTGGATTCAGGTCTGCAAAGCTCAGACATCTGTTTTCTTCATTCAGTCCTTGACAGGAAAGACTTGAAGTCTACAAGAGCTGCCTTAAAAGTTGAGAAGTATGTACCTTGAAATCTTTATTTAGATTTTACCACCACACTCCCAAGTTTACAAATTTCCTGAATTTTCTGAAATTATGCTTTTCCTTTTCCACCAAGAGTCTATTGGCATTTTAAGGAGGGGAAGGCTTTTTTCTCCTTCTGCCATGTCACATTTGCATGCTCTACCTCCAGGTATCAGTTCTTGCTATTCACTAAACACCAGAAACATGCAAAATGACGGCTTGAAAGGATCAAAATAAAACTCTTCCATGTGTATGCACATACTCCAAAGTCGCTTTTCCCACCCTTTTAGTCCCTGCTAACTTCCTTGACACCAGTGATGGTCGGCCAAAGCCAGCAGCACACCACTGCCACCAAATCAGGCAACCCCACCTGAATTCTTACACACCTTCATGACTGAGCCAGTCTTGGACAACTACAAAATCCACCCACAGCTTTCCCCTCCAAAATAGTTTCTCTTGACACTAGTTACCCACTCCTTAGGTGTCACCACTCTCATTTCATTCCTGTGTTGGGCCCAGGTGGAGTCACCAAGCCTGGTGACAAAACAGAAATGCCTACTCCAGAGCAGTAAGGCAGGTTTCCCTGTGTGTCCCAGGTATCAGTGAGTCTTCATGCTGCTAGTTATATGATTGGAAACAGCCTCTGCTGCATTGAGCTCACAAATGATATGATGCACATACAGGGAGAAGGGACAGTGCACAAGGCACCTGCTGAGAAAATGCCTCTCTTGATCCCAGTAGCCGTCATGGGCAGCCAGGACCCAGAGAGGCAGCTGTCAGTGGGTGTGCGGGGTCAGTACGGACTCATAGGGTGTTACTGTCGCATCTTTGCCTGGCAATACCAAACTCCGTAAAATCATTTCAGGAAGTTACTGGTGCAAATTTCCAGGTACCCAGTTATTTTGATTTAGAGGTAGTTTATTTCAGTGCAGTCCCAATTGAGAGAAAAAATTAATTGAGATGTAAGAGTAATGCAAAAGGAGATTTAAAATACACACTTGGCATTTCCCTGGAGCATTATCGCTTACAGTCTAGTAGCAAGAAAAATTAAAAAGCTCCAATGGAAAATAAAAACAACAAGACAGCGCACGTCATGTTTCTGTTGTTTCTAGATCTTCTGATCCCAATTAGTCTGCCTGCAAAACTATGGAGACCTCTTACAATTTTATTAATCAGAGCCATCCTCACACTTGACTTGCTGTGCTCCCATAAATGCACATTATGATTTGGGTGTGCTGCAGGTAAATAGTGTCAGGATCCCTGCAGACAGACTTGAAGTCGCTCCTGCCAGCTCAAGGTTTTTAATAGAATTTCCTATTCCAAGACCTTCCAGTTCTCCTCAGAACAACAGTCAGACTTCAGCTCTTACAGAGGAATAAGGATTTTGGCTAAACAGGTTTTGTTCTGCTCCCAGATACATCAGGAAATCCTGCACCTTTTCATCCATCTTGCAGTAGCATCCAGGTACAGGCAGGCCCTGAAACCAAACCCAGTTCTGTCTGAGGAGTCAGGCAAGAAACACTGAACTACAAGTCCCACACCAGGTACTGGGGATCAGGATCTGTTTTTGCCTTCTGCCAAGGCTGTCAGAAAACTCCTTTTTTTTTTTCTTCTCCTTCCCCCCATTCTAATTCCTGGGCAGTTTTCCATCAGATTCATTAATCCAAGCACTGAGCCAGGCTGGAGCTGAGGGAAGAGGTGATCAGGAGGAGGTCAGGGAGGACTTGGCCCTTGTGTCTAAGGCCATGCTGTAACTCAGCATCCCAGGAAGGAGCTCATCACATCAACAAGTGCCACAGGAGAGAAACTTTGTGCTTAAGTGCAGTAGATACTAAAAAGATTTTAAAGCAAGGAAATTAAAAGCTTTAGACTCAGCATACTCAGCATAGAAGCTATTTAGGAAACTTGCATGTAATCATGGAGAACACAAAAAAAAAAAAAAATGTGTTCTTTAGAGAGAGGAGGCAGGAAAGTATGTGGGAAAGCAATAAACTGGTTAAAATGTAAGATATTGTTCAAGCCAAACAGGTGCCTTTAAAAAAATTTTAAAAAAAAAGAAAACCCAAAGACTCAACTTCATCTCAACCAAAGCCAACAGAAAGGAAATATGAACTAGAACAAATGAAATGTTGGGGCATGAAAGTTTGGAAGGCTGAGAGTGATTATGAACAACCAATAATGGAAGACATAAAAATAAATAACTGGAAATTCTTTTAGTAAATCAACTGGTTTACCAGGGATTAGAAGCAGCATTTTATAGTAAGGAGGCAGCAGATTTGCTACGCAATTTCTTTGCATCAGGCAGGGAGAATTTCAGAAACACCTACTGCAGCTGCAGCCTTACCCATTGCTAAGCTGAGAAGCTGTCAAAAGAGTGGTTAATGAAACAGTCTGAAACACTGAACCACATGGGTGCAGGCAGAGAGGCAGGGATTTATAAAACACTGCTCTGGCACAAAAGGCTGGGGTCTTTCCCCTGTGGTTGTTTCTGCTGCCATAGTAAGCACGAGCATGTTTGCTGGTGTGAACTGGAAAGGTTTGGGTGAGGATAACAGAGCAAGATGATTCATATTAGCACTCTCTCAACAGCACTTCTGTCCAGGAGAGAATAATTGTCATCCAATATTGCTTTGGTGGTCCAGAAGCACACAAGTCTCCTCTCAAGAGTAAAGAACAAGGCCCATTAATGGGCAATCCACTGACCACTAAAAAGCAACTAAAAAATGTCTCCAGAATGGCATTGTAAATAGCGCATCATTACACCACTCACCTTACTCCTCACCTACTTTAGACAGCAAATCAATACCAGATCTCAACATCCAGTCTGGAAAAGAAACCTTGTTACAAGACATCTGATATTTTTGCTTTTCCTAATTCTCTGCATGGATCTGGTAACAGTAGTTTATTGGTAAATTCATGTCAGTGGGAGCTTGGCCACTGCACCGATCATGTGTAATGCATCTTCTGTATCTCCATGATGGTCTAGGAATAAAACTAACCACTTATCAGCGGTATTAAAAAAGCAATGTGAATTCATAGATGACCAAAATCCTGCCACTCATAGGCAGCCAGGCGTGCTCTATATTCATTGTTACTCTAATTTCAAATAAGGTAAAATGAAGAAAAGGTGAAACAGACACAGAACATTTGGTCTGCATATCTGAAGAAAAGGGTTTCTGCATAATAACTTACTGTCCTCATACTTGCAGCATTTGAATTGAGGTGGCCACGAGGTATGATTCAATTTGGTTTTTAATTCCATTTGCTACACTGTAAATGCAGGCACTGCTACAGGTCTCTATAAAAATCAAAGGCTGGCGTGGGTAGGCAGACATGTGGATAAAACATTCCCCTGGGATCTATAAATGTGGGGACTGGATTCAAAAAGTACTAAACAAGAAAGCCATCAAAAAAAAGTGAGGGGTGGGAAGAGAGAAAAAACTATCCCTTAAAATAACATAAATATTTAACAGTAGGCAGTTTGTAACTTCAGTTTCACTGAAATTAAAGGTCCAAAAATCTTGGTGGTAGAGAGCCCAACTGGATGCACACACATTCAGCTCTGAAAAGGAGCTGAAGAGGGTTCAGCTATGGGCCAACAGCTTCCTTCCTTGCTACCTGACCTAATGATATGAGCAACCATGATCAAACAGAGGGTGATTTTTAAATTAATTTTTTTTAATAATTTCAGCTATTCAAGTACCTCAAGCTGTTGTACATATGCCAGGCAGAAGAAGGGGCTTGAGAAGGGTCCCATGAATTGCAACTAGCATGGCTGGCTTTAAAGTCATGGCTAAAATCAGAGCAGACAGGAGAGAACTCTGTAGGATTTTCCCATTTGGATCATTTGTCTGAGAAGATCCAAAAGAGAAATAAATTCCTTTGGACTTGGAATTAACCCAAATGTTAAAGGACTTTCCCTTATGTTGAAGATCAATGGGAACGTTTTCTTTTGCACTAGGATGCTTTATGTGTAGGCTACACCAGATAGGGTGTAAATCCAGCATTCAGGCTGTAAATTTTCTTGAATTGATTGCTCTAGGAAATCAAACTACAGAGCCAACTGTGGGACCAAAGTGACAGAAGTCCTCACCTTTACTGTCACTCTGTGTGGAGAGTACAGCTCAACAGCAAATCCCACACAGTCTGCACTCTGAAATAATTTATGAACAGTGTAAGATAAGAGGTTTAGCTGGTCCTGATAGTCCATTCTGGAGTTATTCTAGCTATTCTATTAATATTAAAATTCAGAATTAAATGAAAAAAAAACAACCAGAGGTAGTTTACACCCTTGCAGCCTTTGAGCTCAGAATAAGTCACTTCCAGGTAGGTTTTGATTATCTCCAGGGAAGGAGACATCTACCAAAGGGCACTGTCATAACAAAACTGGCTTGAAGATCAACTGTTGCAACTGTATTTACATTTAAAGAGTTGCATTAAGGGGATGTCAACAATATAATTTAATTCCTGCCTGCCTGACTGCACTTACAGCTGGTAACTGGAGTCAACCACAGTTTAAAACTTGATGCCAGGATGCAGCAAGCTGAAGGAAGCTGCTCATTAGTCAGTCTCTGCTCACTGGTTTTTTAAACTGAGACAGAGCAGTTGTACAATACATAGATGCAAACTAGAAAAGTCCTGAGGCAGCATGTGAAATCTTAGCATGCTGCTACTTCTGAAACGCCTAAGCATCAAAGACTGAATTGAACTGGCATAGCCTTTTGAAGAAGCAGTTGTAAATAGCACAAGAAAATGTTTGTGGAAAACCAGTCCTTCTGATTTGCAAGCTAGTTGGCCAAAAATATGACCATGGAAGGGAGGGCCAAAAGGGTGATAGAGAATTCATTACTTAATGATGGGTCACTCCAAATCATACTGCTCTGTCATTCCAATTATCCCTTGAAGTTATACAAAACTGCCATTTCTGGTACATCAGCTCCACACTGTTTTTCCGAAGCCTGATATTCTTGGCAGAAACTGCTGCTACTCAAGATAGACATATTACTGAGAGGAAAACTACCTACCTTACAGTGAGACTTCATGAAAAATGTTAACTATGAATCCTGCTGATTTGTTGAGCAATGCTGTGTTTTCATCAGCTAATCAAATTGAGCAGTCTTCTGTATTAGAATAAGCCAAATCATTACAATCGTATTTCAAACACACATGATGTGTTTATGCCTCTCATGAGACACGCTGTCCACTCCATTAAAAATAACAACCTTTGTAGTTATGCATGCTAAAGTATCAGTAATCAAATCTCATGCTTAATGGTGTAAGATGATCACTAGAAGTGTCAGGAAGAAATTATTTCCTAAGAGATGGCACAGCAAGATGTGTTTGTTGCCTTTGAATCATCACACGTTGTCAGTAACAGCATACTCATGTGTTAGATCATCGATCCAACAATTTGTTATAGCAAATTCTATCTTCTGATGTTCAGCAAATCAGTCACTCCAACACCAGCAAAATATAAATCTGCTTTCACTACAAAGTAACCAGCACTAAATTTTGAGATGGTGAGGAATGCAAGGCTACCTTCTATGCAAGTTTTAAAGTATTTCTAGAACTGACTAAATCAAATCTCCAGATCTAAGACTCTTCTCATGTTTTTGGGCATCAAGATTTGCTACTTGGCACCAGTCTCTCTCAGACTATTAACTTTTTGTGACCCTTTAAAGTTGCACAGGTTAAGCAGAAACCATGCAAGGGTGACTGTGCTGGAACAATCTCTATGGTTGAATTAATTTCCCTTTGTCCCCTGCTTCTCTGATGATTTTTAGGGAAATTAAATGTAGCAGAACTGTCACTCCCATACCAGATTAAGCATATAGCAGCTGGAATTAGGCAGGGGAAGCATTGCTGACCCAGTGGTGTTCTTCACACTTCACATTAGCCTCGTTTGCCACTGATGGCCTTTTGGTAACTACAGGAGTCAAGAGATAATCTGTAGCTGATGGGATCCTTCCCAATAGATGAAGATATCAATAACAAAGATGCATGATTTTGTTGTTGTAATATAGATGTTATTACTCCTGTTGTAAGTCTGGTATTTCAAATTCATCAATAAGTGTTTCTAGAAGAGAACCAGAGCATTTGTGCTTTGGTAGATCTACCCCAGAAGTCTAGAAATTACCCTTACAAAACCGTCAGATTTCTTAAATTTAAAATAGATTGTTAATTCCTGGAAGTGCCTTCAGAAGCAGTGTTTTATTATCATCCTGGCACTTCTTGCTCACCGTGGCTGCTGTTCAAAACCACCTTGGCATCAGAGTTCTGGCCTAGCTGTAGCTTCACATCACCTGGCATCAGTAGCCTGGAAACAGTCCTTTGAGATAAATTACTACGGCACCAAATAGTGGCATAAAACTGGACAATAAAATGTTTTCCTCCCAAGAAATAACTCCAATCCTGTGAAACTTTGCAGTCCTCTCCTGCCAAGTCCCCAGAAGCTGTCCATCCATAGTAGGCACCCTTGCAGAGCCTGAAAACTCACCACCCTCCAAAAAAAGGTGCTCAAGCATTATTGCAGCAGGATGGCCCCATGCAACTCTTCCTCTCTCACAGACTTACATGAGGTAGAAAGTATTTGTGGCTTGGTTTTCGGAAGATCCATGAAAAGGGTTCCAGCCCAGCGCTTCCCTTCCAGCTCATTGCCAGTAGGCACTTCACCACCACATTGCACCCGCCTCCACACCCAGCACTTGGCCCCTGCACCAAGGGAAAGTCCTCTTAACATTTCCAGTTTCCTACCCTATTTTGGGTAGTGGGTAAGAAGCTGCCTGGTCATGTGTGCTGAGCTGTCTTGTCTGCAGTTTTACATTCTTTGGCACAAGTAATAAAACAAAAATCACAGGTTTAGTATAGTAACAAAATGAGCAGACATAACCCAGGCTAAAATCCATGCAGACAACGAGCCCAGACACACGCAAGAGGGCTTGTCTGTGCTGAAACACCACTATTCTCAGTCCTTAGCAGCGTTCCTCTGGGCTAGCTGGAAAGGCAGCTCTGCCTGCCCTGCTAGCACCAAGGCTGAAGCCCGGTGTGCAGCCCTGCACACCCACCCACGCTGGCATATGGTCCTTACAGCTGCTGCTGGCTACCAGGGCCAGTGTCTGGCGAAGATTACCTGTAACTGCAGAGCCTTTCTGTCAGCCCACCCACGCTGGCCAGAGCTGGCAATTATATTGTTTATACAAAATACCTTTTGATTAATGGTTAGAGAAATAAAAGCTGCAGCATATGTTTCTCTCCATATAAAATCATAAGTCTGTCAGGCTTATGGTGCATCTGGCCAGGAAGGGGGGGACAAAGATTTATTCTTCCTGTTATACCCTGTACCCCCTGCGTTTAAGTCTGAGCTCCCTCCATCATTTCACCTATTACATTCTCAACCAATTCGGCAAAGAAATCTAGGCACAGCCTCTGCAGCAAACCCCACCAGGGTGTCCAAAAACATGAAGAAGGGGGGATGTTTTCATGCTGACAGACCAAGTGATAAATTTTCAGTAGAGAAGCACAGCTGGGACACCTGCCAGCAGTGGCTGATGAGGATCCCAGGAAAGGCACTGATTTCACTTGCTCTTAGGGAAACTGAGGAATTGGTTTCCTTGCTCAAAGAGGTTTATGAAATTGCTGCTTTATATATGGGACTCTGAACACTTGGTGCACACAAGCATAGAAAGGCAGTGTTGCCATCTCTGCCTCGTGGGGCTCTCTCATGCCAGTTGCACTGGCAGCCAAAATCACACACCGACACCTGGTGTTCACATGCACTGACCTGGCAGCTCTGTCTGCCTGAAGAAACAGACAGCAGCCCTCGCCTCACTGTGTCCTGAGGGAGAGCTCTCTGTGGTGCCACCACTGCTGAACCCCTGCCTCAGAGGGGAACCTGGCACTGCCCACTCATTCAAACAGTCTTGACCATCTTATTTTCAAGTCCCCTATGAAGAAGTTCTGGGTTAACTGTTCCAAGAGTACATCCAAATTCATATTTTCTAATTGCATCTGATTACTTGTGAGGTACAACCAGCAATGCTGGACATGTGACAGCACAACAGACCAAGACTTGTCCTAGGATGTGGTGGAGAAGGTGAAGTCACAGGTCCCAGCCCACCTGCATGAACCCAGAGATGGTTTTGTGCACTCCCTTCGTTCAAGGGAAGGGAGAAGCAGGACTCCCAGGGAGGCACAGCCAGTTACCACACCAATCCTAACAAACAGACCTGCTCTAGGAAGAAATAGGGTCAGCTGCTCAGGAGAGCATCAGATCTGGGGAGAGATGACCACAAGTCTTCTACCCAGCTAATACAGCTATGACAAAAGGGGAGGGCTCAGTGCAGGGAAGAGTGTAGGACCCCAGAGGGAAAGCTCAGTGCTTTATCATTATTCACACTTTTTCCATGCACCTCTTTGCTGTGTGAATAGACTGTAATAACAATTTCTGTGGCATCCTCAGAAGATGAGGATACTAAAGATACTTGTCCCTGAAAAGGGTCTTGCATGCCCAAAAATTCTGTTTCCCACCCCCCTACACTCCACCTTCCAAATAAATTAAGGGGATTGAATAAAAGATATTATCTCTCTCTGCAAATTTAATCTCAGTTATAAGACATCAGGCCAGATTCTCAGCTGGTATATATTTTGTGTCACTGAATCAAAGCTATGGGGAATTGCACTGATCTGGCTGTTTGTCTGTAATGCAGATTAACAGAGGGATGGGGCTCTAAAACAGTATCTGCAGCCCAACCACAGTTTCAGGCACTTCCTTGCCAGTGTCTTGTGCTGGGGGCCATAGATCACAGACAGTTACAAAGCAGATCAGAACAAAGTGCAGATGTATGGACACCTCAAGCACGTTAATTTTTGAGCAAATCCTTACAATGAATAGAAGAAGCCCAAGGAGGAAAAAAATAAGGAGTACAATCTACTGGCATTATCAATTCAAACACACAACAGAGTTAGGATCAGAACAATTCTACCCATTCCCTAATGGAACACGACATTTATCAGCAAACCACTGGCAGTGCTGGTTCAAGACTCCACACAGCTGCATTTCTGCATGGAAGAAGTCCCACTAAACTTCTCAGCCTGCCAGAGCAGAAAAGCCAGCAAAACAATGGGGCAGGGGTAAAACCAAACAAAAAATGAACACATATTCAAGCTGTAGTGTATAGAGAATAAAGCAAAGCCCCAAAGCAAACCCTAATGTGCTCCAGGGTGCAGGATTGCTCTGCCAGGGCCCATTTATGCCACATAATTGTAATCCAGCACTCACAGAAAGAATTATGGTTTTATATTAAAAAAAACCCCACAAAAACCTATCTAAGCTCAGCCAAGCACCAAAAGGTAAATCAGAGTAGCTAATAGAACTCAATTATTTTTTAAAAAGGGATGTAATATAAAACAAGGAAAGCATCCCAAAATTTTGGAATGGTGAATCTGGAAAAACTCATGGATAGTCCTTGATTCAGAGCCAATTATTATTATTATAGCTGCACAACTTGGACCTGTGCTTTAGCATGGGAAGGGAGATATCCCACGATGGTAAATCTCCTCTTGGGGGCCATGTGCCTTGTTGCCTTTGGGACCGCAGTATGGGAGAGACCAGGAGAACAAACCTAGAAATGACTGTAGTGAAACTGAAGGACTCCTCACCAGAGGTGCCATCCTCTGTCACTAGGGACGGGGGAAACCCAACAGGCTAGTTCTTTCCAACTGAAGCCTTTCCCAGGTGTTTTCTATCATCATCCTTTCTGATGTGGCAGCCTTACATCTCGTGGTTGCACCTCTAATTCTTCCCTCAGCCAGTCATTAAAAGATGGCCCTGAACTGCAGTGTTTGTATGAATACTTGGAATATCTTGGAGTTTGGGATCTTTTCAGCAGATTATTTGGCTAAGTCTATGAGAGAGATAAAGATACCTGTCAAAAGGGGAGCCAGTAAATTTCTGTTTGTAGCAAACTGCCCTGTGTGGGCTCAATTCACACCAGACTTTGTCAGGGACAGTTCATTACTCACAACTGGGCTAGGGGCCCACCAAACATCTGAGGAGGTGCTGGCCTTTAGTAAGGCCATTAAGAACAAAAAGCAGTAATAAATACTGTTGTTATGCCTCCAGAAATCCCAAAGGTTAAATGAACTGGGAATCTTCCTCTCTGACCAGAGTTCCTCCTGATCACAACAGGCTCTGTAACAGAACTTACTGAAGAAGCTTGCCAGCCACAAGTGGCACAGCCTAGGGTACACTGACATAAGCAGTGATCCGGTTGCTCAGTTTTTCCTATGAGATGTTATGATTGCGATATAGTGGCAAATAATGGGAAAACAAAGACAAGGACTTTGAAAGGCATTTAGTAAAAAAACCCAAACAAACCTGCTTGCTAATTGTCTTTAAAACTTTTGTGTTAATCTTAAGAACCTTAAATCCATTTCAGAAAACTGAAATAACATGCGACTAATCTTTGACTGCTGCATGGTGGCAATATCAAATGCTTTTTAAGACCAGAGAAGTCCATCAGCTCTAATACTCCATTACCCATTTGTTGCTCAACATCTTTCCTCTTAGTAATCAAACCTGGACCTCCTGGCTTTCAATGGGACTAAACTTTCTCTGAAGTCATAAGATGATCTTTGATCTAGAGTTAAATAAAGATTTACTGTATTTTCAGACTGCTTTTGGCCAGTGCTGGAGAAGACACAGGAGAGAGACTCACTCATCCATCATGTCATTCCAGCATGACTGGTAGGAGACAGCTGAGCTTTATCAGTCAGGGAGTGCATTGCTTAGCTCCAGTGCTAGGGAATGGGGTTGATTGCTCTGCCAGTGAGCCTTGAGACAGCTTTTCCTGCAGCTCCAATTGAGAAAAAAGTTGGAATTTTTCTAAAAGCAGCTCAGGAAGCAAACAGACCAAACTATACAGTCATGTAGCACTCACAGAAAAGGGCATACCTGAAAAAAGGGACCAGAAATAGCCATGTTAGTCCAGGGTGGTGAATTAGAAAATAGCACGTGCATTTGAAGGAGGCAGAGGACTGAGAGGCTCATATGCCACCCTGAACCCCCATTGTATGGACCCATAGGAGTGACCCAGAGCCCACCAGGCAGGACTCTACTCCAGAGACCGCTCAATGCGTTGGTTTGATGTATGCTGGTGTATGTTGTGATGGTGGCGTATATCATTTGTTCATTTGTTTTTAAGGAAAGAGAAGAGGTTAAAAAAATAAATAGTAGTAAGACATAAGAACTGCCAGTCTTTTCACAATAGATTTGTATCACCTAACAGAGCTCACACCTTTTATTCTTGCTGAGCTTTGGTCAGCACTCTTCTCTGAAAGCAGTCATTTCACATAGCAGTTAATCTTGATCATACTCGTGGCTGCTTAGGTATTTTCAAATCCAATTTAAAAAAGAATAAAATCCAGCTACAGATCTCCCATGGGTAGAAATACGTTAGGCAATTTTTTACACATTGTTTTACAAGCTAGTTTGCAGGTCTGAATTAAAATGAAAAAAAACAGTTGGGAAAAAGATTACCCACCTCAGAAATGTGTTTTCATTGTGGAGCTATCCAGGAGGTACATTTTGATCCCAAAGTTTCCTAGTCTCAGAGCTACCAATCTTTTTTAGCAGGGGATGAAAATCACAGCAGACGTGCAGCTCTGTGCCAAAAGTACTTCCCATCTAAGAAACACATATACAACCCAAACTAGTTCTTTCTGGCAGCATGGACTTCATGGCTTTCTCTTTCCAGAGAAAGGCAGCAAAGCTGGTGAAGGATGTGAAACACAAGTCCTATGAGGGGCATAGGTGACCTTATCACTCTCTAAAATTCCCTGGAAGGAGGGTGTAGCCAAGCTGGGGTCAGGCTCTCCTCCCAGGCAAACAGCAACAGAACAAGAGGACATAGGCTTCAGCTGTGGGAGGTTTAGGCTGGACATTAGGAAGAAATTCTTCAGAGAAAGGGTGGTTAGATACTGGAATGAACTACCCAGGGAGGTGGTGGAGTCACTGTCACTGGAGGTGTCTAAGAAAGACTGTAAGTGGCACTCGGTGCCATGGTGTAGTTGACAGGGCGCTGTTTGGTCACAGGTTGGACTCGGATTTCAGAGGTTTTTTCCAGCCTAATAGATTCTGTAATTCTGTAATACTGAGCTAGGTAGAGGATTGCTGATATCCCCCAGTTTTCCTAGACAGTTTTCCTTCCTGGGCAAATACTCAGAGTACTTGAACACTTCAATGTCCCTGTGCTCACTACAGCAGTCGGCTCCATTCAGATGGGTTCATGTGCTGACTTTGTGAGTGCCCCATCTCCCTGCAGACCTCCCCCTAACAGCCACTGCCATCTCAGATGCGTCTTTAAAAACATAACTGCGCAGTCCAAAATAGCCTGATTTCAAGCCTCGTTAGATTCCCAAACTGCATATTCCACGCCAAAATCTTATCCAGTACACATTTGTACCATTTTTATTTAGCTATCTCAAGGGATATGCCAAAAGTATACCGAAATTTCTTGGTGTTATAAGAGAATCAAGTATATGTCGCACTTAGAGATCAATATATTTAAATCAGATTTGGTGAGCTGAAATTTGACATAATTGGCTCTCCTTCTTTTTTTTCTTTTCATATGATATGATCATTGGCATCTGTCTTAGCTTTTAATCTGTTTAAAACTTTATTGGTATAGTCATATGAGGTAAGTAAATTTTTTTTTTCATGAGCCTATAAAACATTATTAGTTTATTTTTTCATCATGTCAGGCTGGGTAAGTATCTCGCAGTGCCTGTACATCTTCATGAGGATTTTATTATTTATTTTGATTTAGACTAAACTAAAATGAAGACCTTTGCCAAAGCCCTGAGCTTTTCTGACAGTCTTTAAAATATACAGTAATAAAATTGAATTAACAGGCTCCCTCAGTGATTTCCAGATGGCAATACGCTGGTAACAGCAGAGAAACCACAAGAGCTTTAGCCCCCTCTGTTCTGCCCCAGCATTGCAGCAGACAAACCCTTTGCATCTCTCCCATTCCAAAGTACAAGGGACAGAGGGCAGTGGCAATGGGGCAAGTAAGAATGGGATCCAGTTATCAAAATAATAACCTTGCCCATTCCCAAATGTCAGGGGGAATGTGAGCTTTGCAGGCTGGTGCTGTTTTTGAGAAGCAATAGCTCCCAAATAGGTCATTTAGCATTTTATCCACACAGAATTAATACAGATTATCTTCAGTAATGCAACAATTGTGTTGTAATTAACTCTGTATAAGTAAACTAGAGAATGAAGGTCTTTGTGTAGACTACCTTGATGTGAATTAAAAACACCACAAAGTACACAGTTTGCCCCAGATCTGAGGGGAGAAGGGTCTACATAGGTTCATCTTCCAGCTGATAAATCCTGAGTGCTCCAGAGACAGTTCTGACTCAGGACTTTTTATTATAAATCTAATTTTTTGTCCAGTTGAAATAACTTAAACCATTTCTCTCCAGCTTTATAAACTGATCAATAAATTGCTTTCTTTGAATTTATTAAATGCCAAAAGAACCAACAACAGAGGAAAATATTGTCCTGCATGGAAACATCTGCATGACTTTGCCTTTGTACATCCAGTCAATGTCCCTATCATCCAAAGAAGAATGATGTAACCTGCATAAGAAACTCAGAAGAATGCAGTATTATATCCACACTGAGCAAACCTAATCTGAGACCTTAAAATGTATTGCTCCTGCACACTTTGCTAGTCAACTCTTTATAGGAATAGGGCAATATTCATTTGCAAATAAGTGAAAAATTGATTTTTGTGCTTGAAAGCAATTATTGTACCTATGAAAGAGGTGACTAACCTTGCCAGCCACCTGTGGATGGAACCACTATAAATGCAGAGTAGCCTTTTGGACTGATTGTGATGTGTGGGCTTGAACCATTACAATTAGTGTGTCTTCAAAAACAATGGGAATTGTAGGGACTTGATAATTGCAGGACTGAGTCCACAGTCCTACAAATAAATGGGATGGAGACAGAGAATAAGCAAATTAAGCAAAGAGAATTAAACACTTCTTCTGAAGTAATTTTTCTATTCCACCCAGGTAATTCCTCCTTTTGCAGCCATGGCAAACATAACATCCTTTTTGTGTATGAGATGCATTTTGCCCACTTACACATCTGCTCCTCTCTGTCCTCCAGCCTTCCTCACAGAACACACTGGGAAATGCTCTTTTACAGGAATTACAGTTTTTTCAATGCAAAAATAATACATTCAGAAGACTCCAGAAAGGAAATGAGGGTTCTCCCTCCTTACCCCAGCAGTTCCTGAAGCAAGAGGGAAGACTTCACCTTCAGTGAAGTTAAGCAGTACACATCACTGATATCAACAAGTAAAGCAATTCAATATAATCCAAATCCCTCCTCATACAATTGCTGTTGAATTACAGAGAAACGATGCTCTGGACACTATTATTATTTAACTGAGGAGGTTTGGTTAACTAACAGTTAAACAGCCCCAGTGCCAGCAGATAGCATCCTTGCCCATGCAGTTGTCCCTTTTTCCTCTCGCCCCTGTGGCATGTGCAGAACACCTGGAGGGGGCTGGGCCCCCAGTGATCTGCAGGACAGAGGTGGAGAGCCCAGAGCTGAGGCAGCTGCCTCCTCTGGAGGGCTGGGGAGGCCTGGGAGCTGTGGGACACTCGGCTCAAGGCTTGCTTCCCTGTGGCAAAATAAGGAGACCACTGGGCTACCCTACATTGCGCTGGTGCCAGGTGGTGGTGGACCAAGGAGCTGTAACGAGCTCTCTGTGGTTTCTTTTCCATTATATTTCCCCCCTCCTTTCTCCATGGCATCCCAAAAGTCAAAGTCATCAAATGCACAAGCCACCATCACAGTTGGAAAAACACTGGTATGCAACTTCAGTAAATAGAACTCAGTTGTACCAATAAAATTGAAAACAGAGAAATTACATAAAAAGAATGTACATTATTTTAAATTGCAATTTTTATACGTTCACTTTTATTGCCTGACTCTTTAAAATAAATCCAGGACCTGATTTATTTTAATAAAAGTTTAATTTCACATCTTGGTTTCAGTTTTGTACTCTTAATTTATTCTATGGCTAGCCTTCTGACAGGAAAAGAGCTAGAGCAGCTGGGGAGTTTTACAGGCAGGTTATAGTCAAGTCACTGTAATAAAGTGGTTAAAAGCAAATTCAATTGTAGCTTCCACTGTAGAGGAATGTTTTTGTATTTCATTTTTTCATATATATTGTTTTGAAGAAGTAGCAAATGGAAATGGAGACATTTTTCACACCTGAAACTGCTAAACAAGTGCATCAACATTTCACAGTCACATTTCAAAGTCAACAGCAGTGGCAGACAAGAGACCAAACCCAGAGCACATAATACACAAGTGACCCACAGCAGCACCAGAGAAGCCTCCTGCTTTCAGAAGTCTCAGCATACCAAGCAAAATTTGAGTTATGCTTCTTTAACTGAAGCTTGCCATGTGATTTCAGAGCACAAAGGCAAATATTACTCGCCTTGCTCCACAGCTGAGCAGTTGCTGACCTCAAGCTCATTGAACACACATTAGCAAAGCCAGGTCAGACACATGTGGGCTGGCTGCTTATGAACAAGGGCAGAACATGACTTGCAGAATGATTATCCGAAGTAACTAATACAACTGTACAGAAGTGAAATTGCCTCTTTAAGCCACTGGAGACTCAAAGGTCTCATATTTAAACTCTGCCTCCACACGTCTGAAACACAAGCAAAAGCCAAGAGATCCCCACGGACGCACCGATGCCCCTTGAGGGGGACTGGGCTCCACACAGACATGCTCAGGGCTCCCCATTTTCCCAGGAAGCGCTTGGCTCTCCCAGCCCTGGAGCATGGAGTCCCCTCAGCCCATCTCTGAGAGGGCACCTCATGCAGCTCCATTTTGGCCCAGGGAGGAGAGCCCTTGCTGCTCTGCCATCACCTCCACACCTCTTGGACCACAGGGCCTCCTCAGGGCAGCCTGGGCGGCCAACGGCAGCCCCACTACAGACCTCCGTCCTCAACGCGCACTAGCCATCGGCTCCAAGCCCCCGTTTTACTATCAACAAGCAGCCAAGGAGGCAGCAAACACCCCAGCATCCTCACAAGCATGTACTCTTACCTGGAGGAGGAGCGCTCCTGCCCGCTCAGGTCGCAGCGCTGCTCTCTGGAGAGCAGCGGCTCCGCGGGCCGCAGCCGCCCGCACACCGCCGCAGGTGAGGAGCGGCCCCACCTGCCCGGGCCTGGCACAACGACACGGCTGGGCCCTGTTATGTCATTGCGATGGGGACAAACAGGTGGTGTCAGACTGGAGGGAAAGCCAAATAGCCTTTCAAACGGCAGACCTCAGGTGGCGATTTGTGACCTATTTCTCCTTTGTTTAACCAGCGCCTCCCCAGAGGTAAGAGCTGCCCCTCAGGGGCTGCCAGGACGGGGCAGAACGGTGTGTGTGCCCACACAAGCCATGACCAAAGCAGGTGAGATTTGCTCAGGCAGGGCTGGAAATCATGTGAAGGACAAAAGCTGCCTCTCTGACGACCAGAATACACACAGCCACAAGTGCGTGTGTGTCTGTGTCACTAATGTGGCATTGACAAGGTTCCCTACCCAGCCACTCACAGCTGGTTCAGCTTTGCTCTGTGCTGATTGCTCTGCAGCTGTAGCATATCGGCACGTGGTTCTAAACAAAAGAAAGCTAAAGCTGCTCTTCTCGCCTTTTTTTTTTTT
>VZTX01026613.1:27523-83711 GCA_013400915.1 Pardalotus punctatus | reverse complement strand
TGTGTGGTGTTGGTTTCTGTGAGTGTTTGTGTTTTTTTTGTTTTTTTGGAGTTTTTTGTTTTGTTTTTGTTTGTTTTTTGGTTTGTTTGTTTTTTTTTTTTTTTTGAAGGGTGGATGAGAATCAGCCTATGCTTTCTGCAACAGAAATAAGGATAATTTTGGTTTTAGTAATGTAAATCACGCAGTGACAGAGGTGAGGCGGAAGGACCCGAAGCACTGTAGCATGGCTGAGCAGGCAGCCCACAAAGGCTCAGCTGTAAACACCTACTCGAGCCCAGATATGCACGGGAGTCTTACATGAGCTACTGAAAAGAACAGGAAATAACATTATGTTTCATTCGTGTCATTCATACTGCAGAGTAGCGCACAGCTCTACAAATGAAGAGATAGTGATTTCCTCTCATCAGCCTTAAAAAAGTACTAAATTGTAACCAAGGCAGCAGATTTGTTGCCATCTGAAATTTATCAATTTCTCTATAGCAACCAGGTCCCTTCTGCCTGGCTGTTACTGCCAGATGTTAATTTCACTGTAATTTAGCCATACACACAAGACACTGGCTTGCACTGCCCTTGCTCTGTTTTCCTCATTAGCAATTCTCTTTGCTTCCCTATCATGATTTCGTTAAGTAAGTAAGTCATGCAACAGCCAGGTGAAGTTGTACAAAGCAGTTTTTATTAAGCTGGTGGGCTGTGCTGGCTGCCGAAGCTTTGCAGAGGACAGCCTCTCTGTTCCAGGGTGTGATGCTGAACCTCTGCCCTGCACAGGAGTAAGGCCCTTCTTGAGAGCCTTTCTCCACTACCCCTTGGGAAGCTGTCACTCATCTCCTCCACCTAAAACAGTAAACCCTGCTCCATCAGCCACATGCTGGGTAACAACATGGATGGACTCCACCCTTGTAAAGCTACAGCAACATCTTCCAGCATCTTTTCTCTTTGGCCTCACCTCTCCCCAATCCCTTTTCACAGCTTGTTTTTGTTCTCTGCAGAACAAAATGCTGTGCTTTAAAGGGATCTCACCTCTTAAAGAGAAGGCTACCAATTAGAATCCGTAACTTTGAGGAACTTCTGCATGTATAAACTGAGCTCTGATACCACTACAAGGAAACCAGTGGCTTCTGTTCTTCATGTTCCTGCACTAGAATGTGCTAACCTGTAAAACTGAATACAACTGACAATTTAGGCATAACACAGTTACAAGCATGAACAGAGAAAGACAAAATTTTCATTTTTATTAAAATCTTAATTAAAAAAACACTTGATTGGAAGAACAGTGTTGCCCTGTACTTCTATTAGGCACAGTACTAAGAAGGTATGTTTGCCTTGTGGCTTACCCACTTATCAAAGTATTGCATTCAGCTCACCCACATCTTGCTTTCTAACATTAGCCAGATTTACCTTTCCTTAATAACCAGCTTTTATGGCCTCATCTCTACATGTATTTACCCAGCTGCTATGTATTTGCTAGGCGAGCATGTGTGTCACTTCATGTTTCAGAAGGGCTTTTAACCCTTGCCTCTGGGCAGTCAGGATTTCCTGCTCTGCGGCAGCAGGAACAGAGCGAGACAGGAAACACTGCCGGCTGCTGCCACGGGCTGGGAGGGAGTAAGGTCAGCGGCTGGGTTTGTACCTTCTCGTTACTACCACAGCCTCAGGATTCAAGTCTAGTCAAGAACCAAACTTATCAAATTGCCCTTTTATGTTTTCAGTATTTGCCAAACTTAATTTGAATACATAACATCAGTGATATTCCTTGTCTTTAAAATGCTTTGAATATTGTGTTGTTGAGCCAGCACTGACTTATGGCAGGGCTGGATATCCACATGCTCAGTGTCCGTGTCATTCATGGGAATAGAGCCAAGCCTTTCCAGCAGCCTGAAATGGGAGCTGTTGTATCCTGACCCTCTTTTGAGACCATCCATTTTATATTTTGCCACATAGAAACATTGTGGGAAGTCAGCCACACTCAGACAAGCCACATGATATTGAACAGCGGAGTTGGGACAATCATTTAACATTCTTCATAATTTAAACATTATTTTTAAACAAAAATATTTTTCACTTATTACCTAATTTGATCTGAAGTTTTAGAAGCATTGACTTAAACTTTACATGATTAGAGTCACATCATCGAATTTTGTCCCTCCTCTTTTAGCACACACAGAAATCTACTGCTGTGGTCAACACTTCCATTTCATCCTTTAGAAGGTTGCTATGATACTTTACAGTACTACAACAAATACATTAACGTAAAAGCTGCTACAGTCCCCATTTGGGGGGGAGGCAATACTATGTACTACCATGAAGGTGGGAACAGGCAGAGTGCTACTCAAATAGGAATGTTATACTGGAAATTATGAACAGCTGATTGAACTTTAAATTTATTCTGAATCAAAATGAAAGATTCATAAAGTTTCCCATAAAAAGATCAGTGCTTTTTTTTCCAAAGTGCAAAAACAATTTCATAAATGAAACATTTCACAGCATTTCAGCAAAGGTACATATTACTACCATTTGTATTGGTAAATAGTGCAAATAGCAGCACGTTTTAAAATATCATAGCCCCTATTATTTGAAACTGAATTTTTCATTTCAAACTGACAGCACTAGGATTTTTCAGAGACAGCATAGCAAACATCCTTGCACAGTATTTTTTACCACCTCTGCCCTTTGAGCAAAGCAGACCTTAAAGATGACAATGAAAAAAGCAGCCACCTGCCAATTCTGGACTCCATAGAGAGCCTGAGGAAAGACATCAATTTATGTTAAAGGCAATGTGGAATTCAAAGTCAGTGTTGGGACTATAAAACCATAAACAGTGAGCCTATAGTATTTACACAGCTGTGAGTTCAGATCCAGCTTTTTATAAAATTTATGCATTTCAAACAAAGAGAGCACTGATGGGGTCTGGCTGTCATCCTGAGACAAGTATATCATCATCTAAAATCTCCTTCAGATTGAGACTCACTGGATCTAAAGTAAAAATATTGCATTTTAATGGTGTTAATAGAAGGAAAACACAAATAAAATGCTTGACGACCAGGTATTCTCCTTCCTGTGAGCAAGCACACAAAAAAAATTTGGATCATACTGAGAAGTTGTCATAGTTCTACAAGGTGAACCATGTCATTAGTTCTTCTGTCCCTTGCATAGTATGACTTTAGCAGGTTTTGTGCAGTAAGACTGAATAACAGTGCCAACACAAGACAATGCAACATTTCTTTGAAGTGACATGTAATTTCAGCCAGTTTAGCTTAAAAGGCACAAAGACTTTATAGCAATGATGCAGATAACTGAGGAATATTGCTTCTGCTCACACGATGCATTGCTGCATGCAGAACTCTAATAGATTCCAGGACCTTTAACAAGGAAGTTTTACATGAGATGAGCACAGCAGCAGGAAATAATATACCTGTTGCAACAGCTTAATACAACAGGGCTTTGAGATATGGGAAACTAAGTAAGACAAGGTCTACTTCTGTATTATAATGAAAGAACTTTCAAAGAGCAGCTGAACATGGTCCCTGTCCTGCCCCAACAGAGAATACCAAGGAGGTGAAATTCTGAACCAAGTAGCCTGGTGGTCAGGTGCTGTTTTGTCCTTCCTTCCCTGAAATCCTCTTTCCTGTTTTGCTTTACATGGGACACAAAAGCAGAGCTCCTATTAGCATACATTTATAAGTTCAATCTCTTCCCTTCCCAGCAAGTGCCAAATCTTCCCTAATAGTTTTCCTTAGGTAAGAGTTCATCACTAAATTAAAATGAAACAGTATGACAAAGTTAGTAAAATGTATTTGTTTAGTTTCATCACAAAAAACACATACTTGCTTAGGCTGATTTTCTTTTTATTAATAATATAAGGTTCTGTAATCTCTTAACATTACAACTGAAGTTTTACAGTTAATCTCACACTAAAATGACAAACACTGTTTGGCTTTATTTGCAGAAAATTAAATTACAACCTTGATAAACATACATTTCCAAGATTGAGAAGCAGTTTGTGTTTTCTGGATTTCAGTGCTAATGTATCCCTGCCTTTGAAATTGGTTTCAGTTAATTAACATTGCTACGGAAGAACTATTTCGCCTGGCCTCTGTTCACAGCTGTAAGGCAAAGATGACATCTCTAACTTAACCAATATACTGTAAGTCAAATCAAGACATGTTTTTCTTTGACTGTAAAATTTAGATCCTGGATCAACTTCTAACAGATCTGCTTCTTTTCCCTCCAAACTTTTATAAAGGTCTCTCTAATGTAAATGTATTTTACAGTCAAGCCACAGTCACTCTCCACCTTTCCTCCTTCAAAGGGAGCAGAAGCTGTGTAATTGGAAGTCATTACAAGCTTAATTAAAACTGCTTGTAACTTACACATGGCCAGAATAGTCAAGCAAATGCAAAAGTTGTGTTATGCATCAGCACTTCTAATCTGCATGGATCAAACTCCATCTCTGAACAGGCTGCAGCTACAGGAAGTGAAGTCTGCAGAAAGAAAATAGAGCATACAGAAGGAGTGGTGGAAGACTATAGTAGCAGAGAAAATAAGATTTCATTTAAATGGTGAATGATCTGTGTGTTATCTAGGTCTTCTGAACTTGCATTACATTTTTTTCTATTTTCTTTAGCAATTTAAATGTGAAATTAAAGACAGTAATACATATGTTTCAATGGCAGTTTCAGCTAAGCCCTGACCAGTTCATAAGATAGTATTTAGGAAGACAGCAATATCCATTACATTTGTAGTTAATCTTCTCCTCAGAGCTATCCTGTGACAGTGCTTTGGGACCCTTGTAGCCTGTTATTTCACTTTCCCACAGGACAACTGACATACAGTAAAAATCATTACTGCATTTTAAATCACTTCAGAAGTCAGTGGCTATTTAAAGGTTAGAGTGTATAAGGAGTTTTTACCTGTGTACTTTCAATACAAAAAAGGATGAGGAAACCAGTCAGAAAATTAAAAAATGGGAAGGATGTTGTAGAGCTGTGTTGTACTTGAGTCAAAATCTTAAGAGATCAGTATTACTAAGCTGTGACTACTTGTTCTACTTCTCTTTGTGCTGTCATATTGCAAAAAAGCTTCACATGCTTTCCTTCAAAATTAATTCTTCATAGTTAGACAAACTTTCATTGAGGCACATGAACACCCTTCATATTTACCAACTCCTAGAAAGGTCTCCACTGGGGAGTGACACAAGTCATCAGCGAGACGCCAGCCGTGGCCACGGAGTCACCACCGTGCAGCTGCGGTGAGGAAGTCCCTGTACCACCATGTGCAGATTCACTTCACTGAGACACCTTTGTGTACTTAAGGAACACTTAACCACAGTGAGAAGGCTCAGTTTCCTAAAACAGACTGCACCTACTGTTTTGGTTGCTGCTGAAATATGAACGCTGGGGACACGAAAGAATAATAGATTTTTATACTGAAATGTGAAATAAAGACCATTCAAAATAAATCCAGCTGCATTAAAAATATCACATGAACATTCTGTCTTATGACCTGCAGATCATAAAAAGTCTTCTTTAATTACCTTGACAGCATGCAATTTAAAGTCATGTTTCACGTGTCCATGTTTTTTAATAATTTGAATTGTAGCATTGAAATTAATCTTTGAACAAGTTCAGAGTTGTCTGATATGCAGTATTTTTTCAAGTGTTTTATACTCTTTTTGGTATATTACTGAAACTGAGAGCTAATCAGAGTGTATTCTAAAATAGTTTAAAAACAAAAATGTAATTTATCTTTTTCTCCTCATTAAGGGCACTACCAATACAAAAGGTGTCCAAACTGACACTACAGAGCTGTGAAGCAGTTGCCTAGAGACAGTGTCCTCAAAGGATAATCTGTATTTTTTCTATCTTATGCATATACATTAATTATCAAAAAGTTGGATAATTTGCTTTAAGAAAGAACCCACCTTAAAAATGGATCATGAGTATCGACAAATACTTTTCGTTTATTTTACTGATTAAGATTCAAGTTTCAATGTAAAAATGCTTACTCTCACATGATACTGATCAAGAAAATATTTCATTGTCATAAAGTTCAATGGACAATTAAAACTGTGGCTACTCATGAAGTAAATAAATGATTCATAAAGGCCATAGGAAACTGTACAAACCTTAAATGGGAAATCTCACTTCCAGGATGACAGTAGGTCGTCCATTTAAGTATTTTATTAAACTGTTGTGACTGTTTCAAAAGACAGTGCTGGGCAGTTTTGTTTGAATAACTGAAAAAGATATTTTGCATCTGTGCAAAACAAACACAATGGGAACAAAACCCATACACACTAGGACTGAAGTACAGATGAACACAAAATTTTGTTACAAACCTGTTTTTAACATACAGTGAGAAACGTCCATTGTACAAAACTTCGTGACTGACCTACAGTTAATTTAAGATTATCCCAGCAATGCAAATACAACTCAGAACAGCTCAATTGTGTAAGATTTTCCAGTAGTACTACAGTGAGAGACTACTGAATTTTTAGTAGTTTGACTTACACTCTTTAGATTAAAGCCTACATTTGTACTCTTAGTATTTTCTGGTTACAAGTCTGGTACATACTTAATCCAGTACAGGGAGGTACTCCTTGGTGTTCTCTCATCTGTCTCTTTGCAGCTTTCCTCTAGCAAGAGGCTGGGTTGAGCAGCTGCTTCTGTAGGAAACACTGCAGTCAGTCTTTGTCCTCCTTCTGGGGGATGCTTTAAGTAAGAAACATCTGGCAGTATCCAGCACTGAAAATACTGTCAGCTGTGCTGCCTAACCGAACTTGGAAACCCAGATTTGCATTTCCTGGTTGGTACTTTGTGCCCAGTAGGTTGGAACATTGTTAAGTAAAAGTCCATAAACATTAACAGTGATGTTTACACTTTATTGGGGGAAGGGGGGAGGGAGTAGCAAAAATCAATGTAAGTTACTAGTTTTTAAAGTTTAGTCTATGTTATATTTGATTACTGGGATATCAATACAACAAAAGTGGAGAAATTTCAACAGTAATTTTTAATTTTTAGTACATCATTTGTGCAGGGCTTTATAAAAGATTTTTGTTTCCGAAGATGTTATTGGGGTCCACATATTCTTTAACAGATCTCAGCATTCCCAAGCCAACATCAGAGATGCTCTCCTTCATCCAGCGCTTCCGCAATTTGCCTACTGGAAAAACAAAAACAAAGTGTTTCAATATATGGCAGGATTCTAGGAGCCAATCAATCTTGTGACCATGAATGAATAAACACTGTGTGATAAATGCTTTTATTCAAAAATGAGAAATGTTTTGCTTTATTTGATTTATTGAGCCCACCAGACTATCAAGCTCATTAAGCTCAGCATACTCCCAGAGGAAGACTGTGTTCCACACTGTCTACTTTCTTTAGAAACTATGAAATTTAGATGAAGCTTAGGCTAAAATCACATGTTCTATTAAGACAAGGAATCAGTAATAAGTTTTAAAAAGCCACAAACTAATTTTAAGCAGGAAACTGTAGAGGAGATTACTAAAAAGCAGATCCGTACATTTCTTGATCTCTTTAAAGTGAAAACGTAACTCAATAATCAAGCTTAAAGCAATATTGATTCAAATAGAAAAAAAAAAAAGCTTTCTATGAAGAAGGCTTAATATTTCATTCAAAAAGTTCTACGCTGGCTGGTAATTGCTCAACACCATTACACAAGAGCTTTGTTTCCCATGTAAAAATGGCTATTCACAAATACAAACAAAGCTGAAACAATCTTTTAAGAGCTCATTTCACTGAATTCTCACAATAGTCCTGTTAAATGGCCAAGTGTTCACATGCTAATTAACCAAATTATCAACTCTGATTAACAGATCATTCAAAACTGAGGACATTTTTTTCATTAAACACACTCTGGCATTTAACTTGTCAGTCTGAAACACAATCCATTTGTCAGTATGATAAGACATAGTAAAGGTTTGAGAGACAGAAGCTTTAAGAATATCTGAAGCTAAATTCAAGCCATCTTTTGTGCCCTGTTTCAGGGTAACCATCAAACTGTCATCAGAATAATAAATTACAGGGACACCTCTGGAGAACAGAGTATATTTGTTTATACCTTAAGGAATATGAGTCAGTCACAATGCCAACAGAAAAAGCAAATAATATGAGACAGAATGAAATTTGCAGTTTGCTAGAAAACAACTATTAGCAGCATGTGTGTCAAGATCAAAGATCACAACTGAAGGACAAAAGAATTTGTCATGTGGTAGGAACTGTGGCTAAATGAAGCAGCCCCAGCTCAAGAAAGAATCCCCATCTGTGAATATACTATCACTACAATGTGACTGTCTGAGCAAGCTGATGTGGTTGGATTTTATCTGTTAAAACTTTAATACTACCACAAAATACCTGAATCATGGATGTGGCTTGACCATCCCCTCAAGTCACTCACACTGGCTCTTACACAGCCAGCTGAAGAACAGTCATTACTATTCTCAACTGTTATCTGTAATATAGTTTCAGTGAATGTGCTCTGTGGTTATGGACGTAATTGTCCTGAAAAGACTGCAAACAACTGCTCCAACAAGATGGAGCACATTAGAATCACAGCAGGATGCCCAACAGCTAGCATGCCTGCCTCTTTTACACCTCCAGTAATAATGCAATTCCACAAGGAACTGAACTACTGTCTGAGCAGCACCAAACAGTCGTTGCATATTTAATGAAGTCGCTCACCAAGTGCTGGAAAACAGAAGGTGCTTGGAGTGCATCATTAGTTCTGTCAAAGTGATAATTTACACATCTATCTTGTCAAATTTTCTATGGTTTATACTTTTGCAATAATAAATCTAGCATACATCTGATTAGTGAACTGGAAAGAAAAAAAGCTATACTACAGTTACCAGCAGTCCTTCACAAACATGCTCAACAAAAAGATTTTAACCCCTTGATAACAGCAAAGTTGATCCCCTGCTTCTACTGTTCATATCAGTAAGATATACATGGAGTTTTCAACTACTCAGGTTTTCACCTTAGAGTTAAAAAGCTTTGCAGCAATCTCTGAATTCTAAACTAGTCCATCAGATAAAATGGAAAATAGACCAAGTGAAGGAAAGGCTCTGTGAAAATGAGAGCAGCACTTAGAAAAGTCATTTATATATTGTTTCACTTCAGGTTAGTGCTGTGCTATACATTTTGTGGTCCTTCTCCTCCACAGGACAACCAAATTGTCTTCAAGGATAAGAAACAGAAAGGAGGGAGAGAATGGCATAATAGTAAAAGATATTACTGTGAACCTAAAAATAATTCCAAGTGACAAAGTTGCTTACCTCCCCTCACAGACTAGCCAAAGAACAGCTCTGCACTCAAGGAAACCTTAACTTCCCTAACAATAAGGTCTCAGTTAAGCCTGATCTTATCACAGACTACAGAAAACCAACTTCCCATTTCTAGCCTAGAGAATGTAGACTTTTCACATTTAGCACTACATGATGGCATTTATCTAGAACTGACAGGAGACAGTGCACAGAACCAGAACTGATACAAGCATCTACCACTTACAGGCTTTCAGCACAGTATACTTTTCTCAATTAAGAAATGAGATCAAAATCACCTGATTCTATATGCTACATCATAACATTATTAACATTAATTAACATCATAACATTATTAATTTGTAATAGCTTAGCATAGCAGGTTACTACTTGTCCACTCAGCTATACACACCATCACATGCACAATCCTTGTTGCCCCAACTGGAAGCAAACACAGCCCCTCCTTCTTGCTTCTTCTTCCGCTGAAGACACTTAATCTTGCATCTGAAGGGAGGGCGTCAAGAGGATAGAGCCAGGCTCTGCTTGGTGGTGCCAAGCAAAAGGACAAGAGACAACAGGCACAGGAAGTTCCATCTAAGCATGAGGAAGAATTTCTTTACTATGCAGGTGCCCACGCACTGGAACAGATTGCCCAGAGTCTGTCTCACTGGAGATATTCAAGAACCTTCTGGATGCAGCCCTGCGCAGTGGTGCTCTAGGATGGCCCTGCCTGAGCGGGGAGATTGGACAAGATGACCCCTTGTGGACTGTTCCAACCTTGCCCATTCTGTGATTCAGTGATCATACTGATCCAAGATGAGGTACAAGAGAAACAGTATTCAAGTTTTACAGGTGGCAAGTGTCCTATTCCTGAGGTGTGCTGAGCAGTCTAATAATGACTTCAAACATTCACTGCTGGGATGCCAGAAGCCTCCAATCTGAATCCCACCCTGTAACACTGAGTACAAACCCCACAGCATGGCAGGGAACCTACTTCACCAAGGTACTTCAGATCAGAAAGCCAAGGAGCTTGTTCAGTAGGAACTCTAAAGACAGTCCAACACCAACTTTATTTTTAGGTTTTTATCTATCATTCTAGTCCACATATGAATGCGAAATACATGAACTGGCTAAGTAACTTTTCCCAGCTCTGATACATACTGCTCCATGCTGGTTTCATTGGAAAAGTTGTTCATCTTTCCACTGCCCTTTTTCATTTGCTCATCTTTGAAAATGCATCTGGATGGCTACAAAAAGTCTGGCTGCTAAAAACGGAGTGAGCAAACAGCAGGCAGCAATTGGTTTTCTCACTTTTGGAATATCAAGTACTAGGGCACATATGAACAGTCCTGTAAGGAAAAAATTCATGTAGCTGATTGATACTTATAGCACTGTGTGGTCCCAGTGGAAATAGGTTCTGGTGGCACCTCCCACGGCTCTGGACCTTCTCTGCTCCAGCCCTTAAAACTTGAAGAGTTAGTTACTGTGCAACAGCTTTGCAAAAGGAGCAGCAGTGACAGGTCCTAAGAAGGATGAGGCTCGAACAGCTGTTGCATGCTTTTCCTAAAGCTAGCTGTCCCTACAGAAAACAGCTCTCTGCCCCTAGAAATTGCTTAACATGCTATTACTCTTCCAGGGAGAACTCTGCAAGACTGAGAAAGGTCAGGGCAGAAATGTAAAATATGGCAGCACTGGAGTATATAGGACCAGTGTACACCAAGTCTGCTACATAATTAACACTTACCATCACCACAACACTTTGCACATTTTCACTTGGTATCTTAACAGCTTAAGTAGTTTCAAGTTCTGTGTTGATGAATCAGGAGGTCCTTTCTACCTTTTCTTTTTTTCTGAAAAGGCACTGAAGATGACTATTCTAGTAAGATTTTCAACAGACCAAGGAGGAAAATATAACTGTGTTATTGTATTATTTCACATGAAGTTACTCCATTCTAAGGAATGTCACAGTTTCAACTCATTCTAATGAGCAGAGCAAGCTCTAGTATGTTTAACCTAAAGGTAGAAGACATTTTTCCTGTGTAGAAGAGAAAAGAATGTGTTCAACTCCCCCTCATAAAAGAACTTTATAATTTCAGATTTTGTAGTTTGTCTGGGTTAATTACTGCAGTGTACAGCTTAAGCCACAGCCTCTTAATGCCAAAGAATTGTAATACCAAACATGCAATTGAATGCAAATAAGGCGTAATGTTTGTGTTTCCTTTGTTTTGTTTTCATTTTTTTTGGGGTTTTGCTTGGGTTTTTAGTGTTGTGGGACTTTTTTCTTATTTTCTGTTTTCCTATATAATCTGCCATTGATACTATAGCTAAACCTGTGCAGCCTAGGCTACCTGGTTAACCTTTATTCTAGTCAGTTGTCTAGAAAGTAGGAGAAAATTAGTTCTATTATGTTAAGTGGCTAAATGGGGCTATTTTCCTCAACCCCACAATCTGATAATTGTTTCCTTAAGCAACCAGTTGTAGTTAAAACAGTCCCTCAAAAGTAAGCAATGTATCATTACTTTTTACACTGTTCTTTAGTTTTACATGTGTCCTTAGCTTAGTAATATGAAGGGTACAAATCCAACCTTCTCTCTTTCTGATGCTCTACCTCAAAAAGGTTATAGTTGTATTTATATACCAGTCATACCTACTGATACTTCCTCAGCACGTGCTATTTCATGCATACAAAAAAGGCATGCTTTATGAAAAAGGAATTCAAGAATGATAGGTGTGACACATCATACCGGTGTTTTTAGGGCTTGCCATAAGTGATTAGAAAAATTAGTTATCTAAACTTAAACTTGTATCTCTAGCAAGCTTACTTAAATGACTCTCAAATCTAAAGATACCCAGCAGCCAGAAAAGCAGATGGATCAAAGCCATGCTTGAAGATGTGCAATATCCCTTTCTGAGCGTAGGACATGGTCAAGGCAGGGTGACAACTATAATGGGGGTGTGGGGGGATGGAAAATGTATCCACAGTCCCTCTGAAAGTACTCTTCAAAAAGTTAAAAGTACCATGATTTCGGTTCTCACAGTGGACTGCAGCTGTGTGACCTATCTGCCGTTGGTACTTCCCCAGATATAAAGTCATTTAGAGATTTACACAACTCAAACTGCCATATATGACCATTTCTTCACTCAAGGAGTATATGAAGATTGACTTAAGCAGTCTTTGTATTTCCCATAGCCTGAAGTCCCAGACTACATCTGTTTTCTTTGATACACAAACTCGGAGTTAAAATAGCTCCATTTATCACTGTGTGATTGTAGGCGGACAAATCAGCCTGTTTCCAGATAGTGAAAACAACTGTTATTAATCACAATTACAAGACAAACACCAAAGGAAATTGTACCAGTATTTTCTTTTACCCCACACAATAGACCAGTCAGTGCTAAGAGTGACAGGGCCTGAAGGTCAGTAAATAAAATTGACAATATGAGGCTAATTTTCAGCAGCACATCTACTAAGCACTGGAAATAATTAATCCTGAATATTGTACACAATGAACTGCCAGACAGAAGTAGAAAATACGTATCAGAGGCAGTCATGCATACAACATGGAGCCTAAGAAGTCAAACAGAAACACAGTTTCCATAACTGTGGAGTCAGAAAGTTCAAGCATGCAAGGGTTTGAAAATGCTGCATAATAGTTTTTTTTCTTGTTCAACACATGCTGTAAGCAAGGTTTTATATGGTCAGGGCAAATACATCCAAATGTGTGACAAATTCCAGCTGCATGAGAGTTAATGGATGAAATGCTGGTCACAGTAAAATAGAGCTGCCACAGCAGGGAAAGCACAAGAGTACATCAAGGGGGAAATTCCACATCCAGTATGTGAGAATTGAGAGGTCCACAACACCACCTTACTAAAGATTTCATGAGAGGACCATAAGAGAATATCAAACAAAATATACTGAAACCTTTTCACTCATGTTGTTACCTACACATCCTTCAATATCCTGATATTGCTAAAGCAGACATTTCAGTTTCCATCACAAAGCAAGATGCCTGAAAACAGCCCTAGCTAAAATTTTCAAATCTATAAAGTTACTGACATGTTTTAAAGCACAGCTTCTGCCCTTTAGTCTTTTCCCCCACAGACAGCATTCAGAATTACAAAGTTTTTCTCTAGCTTTAAACCATTACACCACTTCTTTGCTCTTATATCTGCGACCAGGCAATGTCCCAAGAAAGCAGAGAGAAGAAATGCATTAAGATAACCAGTTTCAAGAAGGTAGCTGCACAAATCACTCTGACTTCACAAGTCTTCCTGACATCCAAGGTCACAGCATTATACAGGATGCATGCAATCAAATTAGGCTATGCACATATGTGGGAAAAGAATATGTAAAGCATCAGGTATAGGAAGTATCACTCATACGTGACATTGATTCTTAATATTAAAGCACAAAATACCTTGCAAAGATGCTAGGAACACAGGATGTAATCCCCAAGTGAGGACTAGATAACTAGAACTTACCAGACAGCAAGCCAGTAATGTCAATATTTACATAACATCAATTATGCAACAAATGGTAGATTGCAACACAGTCCAGTTTAAAGTCACAGGCTCTTTTATTCAGACACTTGGCCTAAGTGCTCTGAAATTTGGGCTAACAGCATTCACAAAGTCACAAGGGACACAAAACTGTCTTAAAACTGTGAAACTCCCATTTGAAGTCTTTGTAACTGAACATTTATCTCCACAAGGATCAGCAGAAGTTGTTTAAGACAAACTGATCAAACTGGAAAAAGAGTGAGAAGTTACTAGATAAAATGCCAGATTTCCTTCCCCCCTTGACTCACCCCCAGTAATTTCTGTTAATGTCATGATTTCAGAGTTCTACTACAAACTATTTTATGTACTCATGAATATTTAGTAGTATCAAAGAGACTAATATTAGACTGAGAACATTACCTCCATGATGATGTGAAAGACTTCCTCCATTGGCAAGTATTTCTTCTCTAGCAGCCCTCTAAATTTGAAAGATAAGGTATTTATTCAACAGCAAACGCACAAGATTTTTGGATTTCATTAAATGCTTGCTATGGCACTCATACACATAGGTGTATGAAAAGTTTCTGAAGTAATTAGGGTACACAATATAGGTAAACATTATAGTTCAAGTCTGCATATTAATGGAAGGAGTCTTCTAAATAAACATTATCAAAGCCAAGACAAATGACATCTCTTGTAACAAACACAGTACTCAAGAATAGAAGGTTCTGGATCACTTTCCCCTTGCCAAAACTTTAATAGTCCAGTGGCTGCGATGCTCATTTGGAAGATGATTAGGTCTCAATAAAGAAGTCTGAAAACAGGCTTGTGAGAGTGATTCAAGATCCTTATTCAGATCAGAGTGTAACTCACATCTCCAAGATCCTGGTTGAGGCAGTGAGGTACTTTACAACTGACAACCCTTTCATGGGTGCAGTTTGTGGCAGAAAACAAAATTTAGCATTTTATGTTAAGAATGTTCAAGTTGTAGAATATTCTTTGCTATTCACCTCTGAATAGTTAGAGGGCTTAGAAGGTGTAACAATGAAGCTTTTCTAAGGCCAAGCACTACTTCTTTTCTTTTCAAAAGAGTGTATTTTTTTAGAAGTAACATATAACTGTACCTAAGCAGCTAGATTTTTTCAGTCTGCCGTAACATATATATACTTGTCAGCAAACTCACTTTGTTAGGTTAAATTTAGTCACTACAATGGAAGATGTGCATCCAGGTGATCACACTGCTAGCTAGTTCCAATGAAGGTAGTATCTAGGTATTAGTAAAGTTTCATTGAATAAACACTCAAGTATTACATTCTTCAGTGCCCTATATGCAGCAGCATGGAATCCTCTGAACTTGTAGATAAAAGTTTGCATATGCTTGCAAAATTCAAGAGAAATTTCTAAAGAATAAGCATGAGAAGAATAATATCCTAGCTATAAATACTATTTCTCCACAGTCTTACTAGCAATCTTCTGGGGTTGAAATTTGAGCGTAGGAACCAGAAGACAGGACAAAACCAGTTTGGACAGTCCTTCTAAGAATTAGCATTATCAAGGTAACAAGATTAGATATTTGTCTCCCCTAACTAGGTAAGTATAGTGTTTTATCAGCCAAAGTGTTAAAGCAGAATTATTGCAGAGCTTCTTGGCCAATGCTGAAGCAGCTTACAACTGGTCTAACAGACTGTACTCAGACCAGCACTTACCTGGGCCTAACAGAAATAGCATGAGACACTCACATTCCTTATTCTCTACATGCAGCACTATTAATAAGGTATGATCTTGATAGTTTTACCATGCGTTTTACAGACTGAGCATTAATCAGAAGTAGATTTGTAAATAATGGGACTAAGGAAGACTAGTTGCCCATGGATTTGGGGTTTAAGGTTTAAAGTTTCTGCCATCCAAGAAACTCCAGGTCAAGCTCTTCTTGACTGGGACTCCATTTCAGTCAGAACTATTGATTTACTGATATCTAAAATAGTCACCTGGTAGTCTTTTCTCTACTTGATGGACTATTAGCATGTACCTCTTATTACTGATAATGATCAAAGCTTTACAAACAGATTTTTGAGATCTTTCCTGTAAAATCCATGAAGCTTGGCCAATAGGCTCAGAATAGAATACAGGTCATAAGCTTTTCCCCCTTTAACAATTGTTCCTTTATACATTACCTCAATTTGTTCATAGACATGAATAGGATCACTAATTCCTCTGTAGTTAAAGGCGAAGTAGAAGTAGACACATGCACCTGCATCATAAGTCTGTGTCACCCTGTTGAAGAGAACTGCATTACAAACAAAGCTTTATGATATTAAGCCAACCACTATGTGACATTATGAAATTCATAAGATTACTTATCTTACTCAAAAGAATAGAATTTTTTAAAAATATTTTTTATCCTTTTTGCTCATAATACATGAGCGACTTTTGTAGGACTTTGAAAGTTGAAGCTCTTAAGTCATTACACTTGACTCTTGTACATATAAGCAAGAGTTTAAAGCCTAAGCAGGTACTACTAATTCCTTGAATTCCCCACTCTTACATGTAATCCACTTGCAGGTTCAAGAGGAAGGTCAAGGCTACTAGGATTTGTAATATCATCACTAGATCTCTTACTAAACAAGGATTCAAGAAAAATTATTTTGATTATTGCATGGCTTACCTACAGGTAGAAAGAGGAGCAAACTGAACGCCCTTTTCTTTGCATTCTCTTACTATCCTTTCCTTTACATTTCTACAAAGGTCCAAAACCCTGGAACAGGAAACACATTAAAATATAAAATTTCACTATGTGATTTCATACAACTTCTAAAAAAAAGAACTTCAGTAACCTTTTTAAAAAGTATAATCTAACACAAGGTAAGAGTACCTTCTAAAATCAGCACTAACTAGTAGCTTAGACTTTGCTCTAAGAATAGTCCTCATCACAACTCCACTGCTTTTTCTGCACTCCTCCTGAATAGCAAGTTTACTCTGAAACACAGAACCTAAAAGCTCTTTTTCACAAGGAAGAGGTGTCAAAAGTGTTCAATAAAAGTAAGGAGGTTACCTACTTCTGTATGTCTTTACTTACTTTCTTACCAAAAGAGCCTCAAACTTTTGGCAAAGTTAACAAATACAGTAGAAATCTTGAGAACACAAAGGTTTGGTAAACTCTACTAACACTACACCTTTGTTTTGCTGCAAGGCCAAAACTGGAGATTATTCAGCTGTGCACTACTCTGCCAACTTCAAACACTATAATTCTAATATGGCAATGAGCTATTAGACCTTGTCATAAGCCATTCTTGTTCTGATTTTTTTTTTTAAATCTTCTAGGACAGACCCAGGTGCAAACAAAGTGCTAGAGCAACCAAAAGAAATCACTGTTTCTCAAATGACCATTTCCTTCAGTTACACATTCTCCCACAAAGGTCTGCAGTGCTATAATTCAGATTAAGATGTTTTACAGATTTAAAACTACTTTACAGATTCAAAGAACACAAGAGAAATTTAACCATTTAGTGAATAACAAAGTCAGCTAAATATTTTGTTCAAGTATCCGCTACTTGTCAAGAACAAGAATCAGTTTATGGAAATTTACATTGGTTCTTATGAGTCAAAGCAGAAAAAGGTTTTCAAAGCATTTGCTTTGGTAAGGACAATTTAAAATATTTTCTTAACTTATTAGGTAAAAATTCCTTGTCATCTGAAATGAGGGAAAGACAAAACAAATTGGCGACTAAGCAGTTAGCATGCTTTAAAATCTATAAAGCCAAAGTAAAATGAAGAGCACTTTTGCTTTAAAATGGCCCTCAAATTTCTTCTACCCACTTAGGATACTCTGCCAATTTTCAAACAGGGGCTGGAATTTACCATTGACCCTAAATTCAATAGCAAGGGTATAGGCTTACCAGCTTAAGTCAGCAGGCTTTGCATTGAATGCTGTAAAGCTTTGATTCAAATCACCTTAGATCCTGCTTAAGAGATTTCTGGCTTATCAAATGGACAAGAGTATCCACAATGATTTTGTATATTCAACTTGGTTGTGGTCAAATGTTTCTTAACCACAGCTAACAGATAAAATAACCTTAGGAAAAAGATCTTAATCTTGGGCGAAAGTTACCTTTTCAGTTTTCATTTCCCTACATTACTGGAAAAAGAAAAAAACTTCTTTAAATATAGTTAATTTTTTTCATCTTCACTATAGACTCATCTGTTTGAAATACATGTGTCTGCTCACCAGCCACTGCAGTTATTGTCACCAATGTCCTGCTACCTAAACAAGGCAATTTCAAGTCCTAAATTTGTTATAGTAAGCTAACCAAAGCAGAAATATTACTGAATTCTTGATACACTGCATTTACAAAATCCTGGTATGTAATTTACCAACAACTTTAGCAAAAACACACAGGTGCAAGATTTGAGGCATGTCAGGGTGTATCCAATACACATAAAGCCTAAATTAAGCACTCCCATGAGCAAACATGAGTTAGGAATAATTTGAATGAAATCAAGTGTTAAGAAATTCTAAAGAGTAATCACAGTTTACCTATCCCAAGGAACAGATGTCTCAAATGATTCTCCTATTACATAGTAATCCAGGCCCAGGTCCTAATAAAAAGAGTAAGGAAATTATCAGTAACATTCAGCATCAGCATCTGGGATTCCATTGTATGCTACACAGCTAACAGCTGAACAACTTTTTAGTTTGTAGGAGAAAACCAGAAATTCTAATTTAGCAAAAACACCCATCTGTCCCAGTGATGTAAGCTTATTACTATGGAAATAGGGAAGCTCTTAAAAGACAAAGATGACAAACATTTTGATGTCATGGCTACAGTGAGACAACTTGTCAGACCATCAGTATGTCTACACTAATCAAATATTTGTATCACTATAGTATCAAGCCAAGGGCTTCACTGTTCTAATCAGTACGATACCTAGCAGAAGTATTTTTTTGGAATGTAGTCACCATCTAGGTAGAAAAAAGACAAACATCTTCCCATCTTACACATAGCCTGCTGAAATAAAGGTAAATTTAGTGATTTGTCCCCAACAAATCAAGCACTCAGGATGTGCATATTATTTTGAAAAATAAGAAAATCTCAAACAATAAGACTAAAATTCGTAAGAACAGCTGCAGCAGTTTAGAATAAAAGTCCATTATGTTGGAATTCTTATTTAAACCATAGTCATAAGCAGATCTCCAAAGAGTAAAAAGACAAGGGAGCACATGAGTATTTCAAGTACTCTCCAAGCCTCTGATTTCATTCAGCCTGTGCATTAGTCAATCTAATTTTCCCCACCCTTTATGAGAAGCTATTTTCTTAACAAGAATATCAACTAGTGCCTATACGGTGTTTTGCCAATGAAATTCCATGAAAAATCACTACACTGGAGATACAACCTCTGGATGAAATCTGAGACATCATCCAAGGCAGCCTGCACACAGATCTCAGAGAAAGCATCTTCAAAGAAACATCTCCATGTTTTGTTAAATTAATTAATAGAAGTTTCAGGAGACAGACAAAAGCTGACCTACCCGAAGATAAGCAATGACAAATGTCAGCATGTATCCTCTCTGTCCATTATCTTCTCCTGCTGCCAAGCCACTGCAATTTACAAGAACTTAATTATTTTTCCACCAATTTAGTGACGGGTTTACAAAAATATTTATAAAATAACTTTGATTATTAAACATATGTGCAACTTTAGCTGCCTAAGCTGTGCTAAAATAGTTGTTAATAGCAGGGTCTCTCCACTAGAAATCAGAAGTTACTTCAGACAAGACCTTTATTCATTTCTCTTTTCATTCCATAATCCAAAGAGAGATGAACATAACAAAACATTTTATATGATCTCAAAATAGCAGTCTTTAAAACTCACAAAAGAGTGGAGAAGCACAAGTAGACACAATATATCCTGGATATTCATTTACAAGAACGTGGGTACCTACATTTCTAAGCATGTTAAATTTTTGTACTTGTATGCTCACATGTCACGAGACCTGAAGACTTAAGACCCCCAAAGCATAAGAGATCTGAATGAATTTAAAAAAGACACAAAAGCCATAGCGCTAAAGAAAAAGGAAGCCTTCCTTTCACTGGTGTATCAAGGATCATTATCAAAGCATTTGTTTTTAACTGTTGGTTTTTAAGAGCAAGAAAGTGCTATTCATCAGGAATCAGTCTTCCTAGAAGCTCCATAAAGCTTAGAGGGAGGTATGTGTGCATGAAATCAGACACCCTGAAGAAGCATAGAATTAAAGTATTTTATACTATAAAACCATTAAATGCTTTAGCATTTTAAACCAGGTTAAATTATTAAATATTTCACTGAAAGTCTTAATAAAGCAGCATAGACAACTGCATCTTCTAGCTGATCTAACACAGACACATTTCCCCCCTTATCAATACACCATCATCATGAAATACCAAAATACAAAAGGATTCACGGTTGACGTAATAGAATGAAAGCAAAATAAAAGCACAGATTTCAGAAATTATAGCCTTGAAATGGATAAAACAAGACTTCTATGTGTATTTGAATAGCTGAGACTAGTATTAACAATAACAATACATTCTTGACAAATCATCATTTTTAATGATGGTTTTCATCAAACACACTTGATCAAGGCAGAAGCAAAGAAATTATCTGATCATTACTCAGCCTGCCACTTCAGTCAGTGTTTTCTGTCCCTTTGTGGGACAGAACGTCATTGCACTCTTTTAACTAAATGAGTTTCTTGTATTCAAATACTCACATGAATTCTGCAAAAATTTAGTATTATCCTTATCATTTTGTCTCCCTTTCTGTAGTCAAAATAGAGTCTAGTACTGCAAAACAAGCTGCTTCCATGCCTGTAAGTAATTAAATGGGCTAGTTTCCACTTTAATAACATCCATTCTATATTTAGTAAAGTATTTTTCTGCAATACACAGACAGCTAAAGTTTTTTAGTAAAGTTACCTAAGAGTTAGTACAAGCCATATGTATCAAAGGGAACATTCAGTAGCTAATTGATTGCTGCCACTTCAAATTTTAACTAGTAAATTGAGAATATATCCATACAATAACCACTACAAAAATATGGTAGGCAAACTTTTTCCTGGACAGTTCATTCCCAGGTTCACATTGAAAATGTTCTTTGAAAAGCATACCCAAACTTGGTGGCAATGTCATAGACTTGCTTCTCATGCTGAAGAACCTTCTCTCTGTCACCCTCAAAGAGCAAGGTAGCTACACACAGTATGTTGGGATCAAATCCTTTAAACTGCAAAGAGAGACAAACTTTCCATTAGTCACAGTCTATGTGGTAGAATACAAGGAACAAGTTGTTACTTTTCAAATACATGGGATGTGCCCTGGTCAGTAAGTGTTGCTGCAATGAAGAGGAATGATTGGGAAAAAACATCTTTCAAAAATTTACTCCCAAAACACTTCAGTTTTTCCTTGACAGGTCAACTGAAAAAACAGAAATTATCTGTCACCTCATTTTAGCATCAAATAATTCTAGGTTAAAAAGGAATGAATTCAGAAAGACAAAAAACAATTTAAATGGGCAAATCAAGCCAAATATCTTGAGGGTCTCACAAAATTCACTGTAATAACAAGGTAGATCATGCCTTGACAAAACTTGGGAAGATAAAAATATAGTACAGTGTTGGCCTTGCTCCACCAGTATCAACCGATGATCACTGGTCTGCAAGCTGGATAAACTGGTTCCAATTTTCCCCTGTCACAGTTATTGTTAGATGAAACACATCAATCTATTGTACAGGTATGACCAGTGACAACAGCTCTCTTGGAATAACTCCTCAAACACAATCTCATTTGAATTAGACCACCTTTAGAACCTCAAATTCTTACACTATAGTGTCAGTTAAACTCAGATGCATTAGAAGCAGTTTACGAAAAAATCTTGAATTTTATGAATAGCATGCAAAATTCAAACCAATAGTAAAACCTTCAAAATTACCTTTGTGATGTAGAATTTTTTCAGTCCATCCAAAAATGATGTAAAAATGGAAGCAACTTGTGGTTTAAGAGCATGACCTTTGGCAAAAAGCAGAAAAAGGAATATTAAGACAAACAGGGATCTTAAGAATCTTACTTCAATGGGTAAATAAAAAATGGCTTGGTAGTCAAAATTACTAGAATTGCTTGGAGCACTTTGATTATCAAAATTAAAGAGAATTCTCTCATTTGCAACATGATTTAGGAAAAGGTTTCATTAATTTTTTTAAGACATATGTACAACTCTACACAAATATTTGACACTGTAATTAAGGCTGCCTTAGTTTAGATTTCACAAGCCTATGTCATGTGGAAAATTTTTAAGAAAGCACTTCATTAGTTTTTACACCACAAAACTAAACAAAAACCAGTGACTTTTTTTTAAAGTTATACCAAAACCACTGAAACAAACAGCCAAAAACGGTGCAAGTTAGGAGTTAAGCAATTTTTTCCTTAACAGTTATATCACTTGTGTGAAGTTTTCTACATAAAGCTAGTAATTGCTTCCTTAATGACAAACGGGGAACTAAAATTACCAGGATATATAAAAGGTGTCTTGGAGCCTGTTAAATTAACATCTCTGCCTTAGGACTGGGTTTAATTGAGATGAAAGTCTTTTACTGTTTGTTCCATTGTTTTCAGTCACAAACAACTTCTGAACTCTCATTACTGCCTCACTTTAGCAGCCTGGCATCTGGCCTGCATGCTGTGAGCCCAATTCATAAAAAGTTATGCACCATTTACATGATACTTCCTTCTAAAATACTTCACAAAGTATTTCCTCCTGAATAACACATGAACTTCAACAACGGATTCTTCTTCTTTCCTCTTCAGCAGAGAGACTTTCTCTGCAGATTCAAACCCCAAGGAGTTCACCTCCAAGCACACTTAACTAGGCACACAGAAAAGCATCAGATCATGAAAGGACATGAGTTTTTGAAACCACAATCTAAAAATTACTTAATAATGGCTACAAGAAAAATCGAAATTGACACACCTGAAACTACTTTTACAGCTTGTAATTGGTCATACTGTGCTTCCCAATAAAAAGGAAAGAAAAAGAAATGTATCTGCCTTCTCTTGCACATGTCTGAGCAGAATAGTGTAACATAAGAGTGAACAAAGCAAACAACAAGGCTTGCTGGGCCTCTCCGGTCTTACAAATCACAATTTCCTTGGTTTGAAAAATGAAGCTCAGCTTTCTCAACACCATCATATTAATGCCATTTGAAGTTGAGAGCCATCACTGAGGCTCCTGTGCAAAAGAAGTTACCGAAGTTCTGACTTGCTGAAGATTAGAGGTTATTATATTAAAATACAGGTTTTCAAGGTCAGTCACACTTCACGTTTTCATCTTCTGGGTGCAATCAAAATTGCATGGTCTCTGCAAGTTCTGCAAGCTATTAGCTTTTGGGTCATGGAACTTTAGGGTCGCCATGACAGCATCTTGAACCAGAACATATCTTCTGCCAAATTTCCTAGAGTTTAAAATGACAGCTTTCCCTAAGAATTGCTGAGAAACGATTGTTCTGTATGTTTGACATTGTCCTATTTAGGTTTGAACTAACTGAAATTTTACAATGTCTTTTTTCTTCAGGAATCTTCTGGTAGCTTCACTGACTTTCAACACTTAAAGTCTACAGCGGAGATGTATTTGCACACAGTTACAGCATTTACAACATCTGAGCTTCTTTTGAAAACAGACAGATCACTTTGGACAAATAGGGCATTGCCTCTTGCCCACCCAATCAAACATTATCGTATCAGAATATTTTCAAAAAACCTACTACTTCTAAGGAATCTGTTGAGATGCTTTCATGAAATTTAAAGGAATCAACCCATTTACCTTGAAAATAAGGTGCTGGCATTCTGATTTTTTTTTCATATCCAGCTTCTCATTTCAAGTACTGTATTTTAGAACTAGAACCTCGGCTCCTAGAGGAAGTGACTCCAGAATTTCAATCTCAACAATAGACTAAATGTCAAGAAAGGAAACACAGCAGAAAACCCATCTCATATCTTTACATGCAGAGCACAGCTCTTTACTGACTCAAGTAGTTGGTACTGTTTCCTCAGAGACAAAGAGGCTTCTGTTTCTGAAACTACACATTATGGTACTATCTGGACTTTGAACTGTGGGTTCACTGCCCTCTGTCTAGATTTGAGCAACAGAATTACTACCCAAAACACACTCAACCTTGGAAATAGATGATACTCCACAATGATCTACACACTTACCAAACTGAAACTGTGCATTGTCAACAAGGCGAATTGATGCAGGAGCACATCTCTTGGAGGCAAAGTTAGGGGAAAATAAGAGGGAGGAAGAATAAAAAGATTATGTATATAGCTGGTTTTAAAATTCATTACAATCAAATTTTCACTTTAAAATAGCATACAGGAAAGCACACTTTGATACCAGAGACCTCTGGCCATCATCATCATTGAAAGGGGGGTGACTATAAGCTTGTTTTCACTTGAATAGCTACATCTACTAGGTATGTCTAGATATAATGCATTGAGAATTTTCAATTTAACCTCAGGCCAACATTGTAATAGTCCAGAAACTTTGATCTTTAAGTTTTGAGTGTTGTTCTAAATTAGCATATGCACTAAAGACACTGCACTTGTTTGGTATATCAAGCTTATGTTTCTGTGTAATCAGAGATACACATATAATAAAAACTCATTGAAAAAGTTTAATTATTGAGGACCACCCTGACATGCAACTGAGCACTAAACAGCTGCTCACTCAGCCCCCTCCCCAGTGGGACAGGGAAGAAAAATCAGAAGGGCAAAAGTGGAAAAACACATGGGTTGAGATGAAGATAGCTTGGTAAGCAAAATGGGGAAAAAAAACCCACAAAAGCATGATGCGAAAAGCAATCAATTACCATCAGCTGACCAGTATCCAGCCAGTCTTCAAGCAATGGCAGCCCCTAGGAAACTCCCCCTCTAGCGCTATTTATGATCATAATGTTATATGGTATCTATCTTTGGTCAATTTGGGTCAGTTTCCTAACTGTGCATCCTCCCAGCCGCTTTATCTGCTCCCAACATACTTGCTGGTGGGAAGAGAGGGAAAAACAGAAAAAGCATTGACACTGTGTACACACAGTTTAACCATAACTGAAACACAGGTGAGTTAAACCCTGTTTTGGTTACAAGTACAAAAACTAACACCACACATACTGCTATGAAGAAAGTCAATCCTGGCTAGACCTAGTACACTCATACTCTGCCATCAAATTGCATTAAAATCTGTACTTCAGTCTAATCTAGATTCTGCACTCTACAGAAATCTGAAAAACTGGATGAACAGCTGCCTTCAGTTAGGTAAGCATCTGGCCATGCATATGCCTACATCGTATGATCTCTGATGACCATGCCCACTCATACTGAAATGTATGGCCAGAGGAATATGACAAAATCTGAATTTCAGACTAGTCATCATCTAATCACATGGATATGGAAGTACTCCTCTTTCACTTAATTTGACATGTTCACCCTTCACAGTATCATTAATACATATTTGGTCACACAAGAGGAAGAAACAACATGAAGAACTAAGAGACAGATTGACAGAAGGCTGCACCAGTGGTTTTAAATGAAAGAAACCCACTCACAACCTGCAGGTTGATTATTCTTACATTAAAGTGGACTGGTACATAAAAGAAAGAGCTTTTCAGACAGCAATCATTGTAATTACTACTGAGATTGATGTGAGGGGCAACAGAAGAGAAAGAACAAGTAGTTCAGGCTCAAGTAAGCAGTGAAACAGCAACAGCAGCAACAGAAGCTTAGAAGTGGAGCAACATTAAGTGGCAAATAGTGCCTCTTTTTTCCCCTCTAACTAAGCCCACAGACAGGGAAAAGACATGAGTTCCTTAGTTGATTTTCAGTGTTGATCAGCCATATGATTAAGCATTCCCAAAAGGTCTGCTTAGGTACCTTTAGAAGGAAGGACAAGCACTAGCAGTAGAAGCACAACAGAAAAACTGGCAAGTGCTGCTGACTAGCATATACATGTCATTCACATACCAGTTTGAACATCTGGTTGGAACATTAAGCCATTAATTTAGACCAATCACTGGAAAAAATGTAAAGCTGTGTTTAGTTTGGCAGCATATTAATGATTTCTGAAATTATTTCCCCAATTCAGGGTACATCCTACCATTCATATACAATTTGGTATGTTTTGCACAGAGCAAAGCAAAAGTAGTCAGTGGAAAGAGGCGAGCCAGAGTAAGATTTGTTTGGAAGCATAGCCTTGAGGAAAAGTATTATAGAACTTGGATACCTCTGTACTTCACTACCTGAAACCATCTGACTGCACTATTCTCTATTTAAATACTACAGCGTAAGCACAATTCCACCTGAAAATATCCATCTCACCTGTCCATGTCACTGTGCTCCGAGAAGTGATTTCTAAATACAGGCCATATCCTTCCATTGCATTCCTTTTGTTCCTTTACCACTCCAAAGCCATAAATTCAGCTGCCTTTTATATGTATGCTGCAACTCAATTCCTTTAAACATTGGTTCCTTTTACACAATCCTAATTAATGTGAGGGTAAAGTTCTCAGCTGAAGGAGATACGAAGCTGAATTTTTTGGGTTGCAATATGAAAATAACTCCCACTGAAACAAGCCATCAAAAGGCTTGTCCACATTTTGGCTCAGACTACCAAGCAAAGTCATAATGTGCTCAGTCCTCAACTGCATAATTTCCAAAATCCTCATGGACCATATCCTGCGTTTCAGGGACCATACATGCTTACGAGATTTCTACCTCAAATTGCTGGTTATCAATTGCCAGAAATACTGAAGCATCAACAAACCCCTACTATTAGAATCCATGTCCTTGAGTGAAGCCAACATCCAGCTTTTCTTTACCTGCTTTGCCACTTCTCTCAAGCAGGCCACCCCTCGCTCAAAGTTGGGGAAGACCACAGAGCCATACTTCTGGTATTCAGGGACTGGGCGAATCTTTATCGTGACTTCCGTAACCACTCCTAGAGTTCCTTCAGGAGAAAAGAAAAACTGAGCAAAATGTTGCGAGATGAACTTCTTGCAAGCTACACAACTTAACAAATGCTTACCAGAATATTTTAAGTTATCAGAAATCAGAAATCCCAAAAATTCTGTTTGCAGTAGCAGGTGATTTATTCCTGACTTTTTACACGGTGAATTCTTATAAAATATCCTCTAAATCATGATCGTTGTTACTAGACTTGTAGGCTGATTCCACAGGTCCATTTAAAGCACTGTTAAAAGCTCCAACTTCACAGTCCCAATTAAGATCTCAATGTATCACCCTAACACAAGAAATTTATTCCTGCACAATGCCACCCACCAACACACTGGAAGCCACAGCATTAAAGATGCTCAAATAATCAAACCATTACGGAAGCTGAATTAAGATGCAATGTGAAATTACTCTGTTTATACCTTCAGATCCCATAATGAAGTGATGGATATCAGGTCCTGTTGACATTCGAGGTACTTGACAGTTTTTTTCTACTATTCCTCTAGGAGTTACCATTTTTATATGAATCACCTGTTTAAACAAAGTGCAATGAGTATAAATACTAGCATTAAGCACAGATTTTTATCATATTTATCTTCTACAAAACATATTAAGTTTGATACAGTTTGGCTTTATAGGTTTTAGACATTCTGTAGACAACCCCAAGAACCTGAGGACCATTACCAACAATTATTTGAACACAGCATGGTTTCCCCACACAACAGATAGTTTCCATTCTATGCCAAATCATATCAGCTGTTGGCTACATGCAGGCAATACCAGTTAAAACTGTTCTGCTTCTCAGTGTAGAACTTTCACAGATAGAATTTTATAAATTTAGTCCAGAATATACACACAGGGAAAAAGTTTGCTTTAGTTTTGCTTTAGAACTGCTGCTTGATAAAGCTACTATAATTCAGTCATTGATTGCTACAGAAGTATTTCAATTAGGAGGAAAGAGAGGAGCAAGCTTTGTGAAATAGATTATCCATATAAAATCTGCCATAAGACTGAGATATGTAGGGCTAGAAGGTTTTTTTCTTTTAAATATTTTTCAATGTTTCAATAATGCTTCCAGCTTTATTCAGGCACATGCAATAGAGACCACACGTGGGTTTTTTTAATCCTCTATTCAATTATATTATACCGAGGAAGGGTGGAGTTTCAGCTTTTCTTTAGTGATGCCTTTAAATGAAGCAAAATTACTGGATTTCAACTAATGACTTTAAAACTTTCAAGCACAGGTAGCTAACTAATTTTCACTATATGCAATTTATGAACCATTGATTCTGCAGTAAGTGGATTTTAGGCACCTTATATAACACTGTTTCAAGATATAAAGCTCCTCAGAAGGTAAACACTTCCCTGAAACATTCTCACTGTGCTATTTTGAAACTCATTAACTGTTCTGAATCAATTTTCAATCCTATTTCCTCCTAATGAAAATTTCAGAAGTTCTTTTAGCCTGAAGTTATGCTTCCATAATAGAAAAGCCTTCTGCTTCACAACTCCCAGTACAAGCAAAACTATACCATTCAGTAACACTTCAGGCAGCAGGGGAATGATGATGCTTTGTAAGTGCTACTAGTTTCAGTTCAGCCAGGTCTACTGAATAAAAACGGTGTAGTTCCTGCCAAGCTCAGCCACTGACAGTGAAGTGTCACATCTGTGCACAGAACAAATATATCTGAACTACAAGCTGATGAAAAAGCCTGAGGTAATATGGATACATTACCTAGAATGTGCTGCAGGGAACAAGGAAAAAATTCACACATGGAAGGGTTATTATACAAACTACAAGAGAAAGCTGGAAGTTTGAAGCAAAAAGGCAGGTGAAGTCTAAACAGTGATGATTTATCTTCAATATATTCAATGTATTTGTTGTAACAGAAAAGGAAGACTTTAAAATCAAAAAGTATGCTTAAGAATCAAAAAATTAGCTGAGCTAATATAAAGATGAACCCTTTTAAATACTAAAACAGATTCGAGAGTAGAATACTGTCATTCCCAGTCCACTGCTTCCTTCCTCAGGGTCCCTACAGACTGTGTGGTGGCACTAGATCTCACTACTGTGCACCCACATGGTCAGCTAGATCAGCCTACTGACTTAAATACTACTAGCCTAGGGGCTGTAGGAAGGTGGGGAGCTTGCTTGCTGTCAGAGTTAGACAGTCCAACTAGACATCTTCAGGTGACTTCTGGGATCACTCTAAAAGTCGGACCAGATTATTACACTGGATTAATAGACAGTCCAGAATGGTAGACAATAGCACCAGAGTCAGGAAAGGGTTAATTCCTTAAGCCAGCCAGTGAGTACTCAAATAAAAGTTACTTTTAGATCAGTGATGAGGATTATTAATACTAATACCAAAAGCAAGGAAACAAACATTTCAGTCAATATTTGATGCCAAAACTCAATCACACAAAGAACCACAATTTACTCTTTCTGCCATTGTAAGTCATTATAAAAGTTAAGTATCTGAACAGAGAAATTAGAAAAGGTATGTCGTGGTTTGACCCTGGCCAAATGCCAGGGACCTACAACGTCTGCTTTCTATGCTCTCTCCTGCTGCATTTACGCAGAGGAGAGGACTCAAACTAACACAAACACACTGGACTCACGAGTTGAGATGAGGCAGTGATGGGGAGGGGACGCACGAAAAACATGAGCAAACAGGTGAGAGACTTAAGTTGCAAAGTGATTTATTAACCTAACAGAGTCGGAGGATAAGTGAGAGGTAAAAATAAGCTTTTAAGACACCATTTCTTTACTCACCCCCCTTCCCTCTTAAGACACTGCTCCTCAGCTCACCCCCTCCCCTCCTTCAAACAACCAGCAGCTCCGGGTGGGGGGCAGGGTATGGGGCTTTTTTTTAGTCAGTCCATCACCACAATTCTTCTGCTACAAACACTGTTTCTCTGCTCACCCCTCTCCCTCTTAAGACACCATTTCTCAGCTCACCCCCCTCCCTCTTTCACACAACCAACAGCTCCGGGGTGGGGCAGGGTATGGGGGTTTCCCTTTGGTCAGGGTCAGTCCACCAGGGAGAAGAGTCCTCTACTCAGCCATGGGGTCCCTCCCACGAGAGACAGTCCTCTGAGAACTTCTTTGGCGTGGGTCCAATCTCACGAGCAGCAGCCCGGCCGAAATCTGCTGCAAACACGAGTGCTTGTCCATGGGGTGCAGGCTCCCGAGCCGAGGCCAGGCTGTTTCCATCCCGGGGCCAAGGCCTTTCTCTCTCGTCCACAGCCTTTGCAACTCTCAGTCTCTGCTGGGACTCCCACTGGCTCACAGCTTCCTCCAGGCATCCCCCTGTTCCTCTGGCGTGGGCACCTCCCCATGGGCTGTGGGTGGATCTCTGCACCCCCCTGGACTCCATGGGCTGCAGGGGGACCACCTGCTCCCCCCATGGTCTTCACCATGGCCGGCAGAGGGTTTTCAGCTCCGGTGCCTGCAGCACCTCCTCCCCCACCTTCTCCACTGACCTTGGTGTCTCCATGTTGTTTTCCCTCACATATTTTTACCTCCTCCTCCTCCTCTGGCTACAAAGAAGTGCGTGCACCCATTGTTTTGATTTCTTCTTAAATACGTTTTCACAGAGGCGTAACTAACATTTCTACTCGGACCAGGTTTGGCCAGCAGCATGTCCATCATCTTCAGAGCCAACAGAGAGTGGCTCTGCTGGACAGAGTGAAAAACGTCCAGAACCTTCACACAGGACACACAGGAGCCATCTTTGTGCCCCTCCCTACCCACTAGCAAAAACTGGGCCAAGTAACACCACCACAAGGTATTAGAACTACTTACCAGATCTTCAATGTTTCCATAGATGTTTTTTTTCATGCCTGATGCTCGTGTTGCTACCCATCCTCCTAGTGAACTGAACTCCATGGAGTCTGGTTCATGGCCTGTACAGAAGCCACTTTCAGCAAGCTAAAGAAAGGAAAAAATACATCCTACAGGGCCTGCATTGACTTAGGACTCCAAATTCAATGTTCTGTATTTGTTTCATTCGTTTTGGGAGGTTTTTTTTAAATAAGTATCCTGATGACACCCATTTATTCAGGTTTTATCTTGGACATGTACATGAAATGCAAATTGATTCTGCTTCTCCTGGGCATACCTGTGCTACATATCACCCTATAATACTCTTCCCCCATATTTTAAATCTAAGAACTCTATTGTTAAAAAAAGCTGCAAATCCAAATATATCTGCAAAAAGTTATAACTAAGTAACTTCCAACTTTGCACAAATGCTGCCAATAAATAAGGCACTTAATCTCTTGTTCTTTCTATCCTAATGTGATATGCAGCAGGTCTGCCCAAAATTTGAGCAAATTGCCTGTACTTAATTCTCTCAAGGAGAGATGTGTTTTAATATACAGCCATCTGGTTGGGCTTCCTGTATGCAACATTGTCAACTATTTGTAATGCAGATCACACATTCCTGTACATTAAGTAGTCACTGGTTTCCCATTTTTCTGTATTAGCTTGGCTTTGCCATCTGCACAGCACCTGAGGTTGACTGGATGCCCTCAGAATTACAACACCAAAGCTGTCAGACAGCAAGAATTAAAGGCCAAGCAGTCTCACATTAAGTGATAACTGCATTAGTGCATTTGAGATAATCAATTTGCACTGACCAACTGATAACAATCATGTTGGACAGCTGTATTTAAGTATATTATATAACATGGATCATTAACTATGTTCTGTTGTACAAAGTGGGTCTAACTTAAAGACTGAAAGTCACTTCTACATCCTGCATGTAGTGACTCATTTAGCTCATGGTTCTCTCTATACCACAGGAACTTGTGGCTTTCTATGTTTACTGGTCATATACTAGGAAGGGTGGGTTCATAAGCATTGCATATAATTCTTACCAGCTGCATGAGAACACACAAGAATTAAGCTACAACTCAATAATTTGGACAAGATATGAGGAATGACTAAGAAAAATATGAAAAAGTACTAGAAACTTAACCATATAAAAATACCTGTTTTTCCAAATCTTGTCCAACAATGCCAGCTTCTACACAAGCTGTTAAGTTTTTTTCATCTATCCAGAGAATCCGATTCTGTTGAAAAGGCAATCAAAACTAAGAATCAGTGTTTAATATTTTTATTGATTTTCTTCCCTAATGCTATAGAATCAACATGCCTGGTCATACAATTTAATGTTAATACCACTCCAGTTCTTACAGTAGTGGAAGCTGAGGCTTCTCACTCCCTCAAACTGTTACACAACAGGTTTCAATTTATCAAGTCACCACTACAAGAGAGTAACACACTTATTCATCAGTTTATACCAGGAATGTTTACTGAATCAAAAGCAAAAAAGCCAGAAAGAATTAAGTCAAAACTCTTCCAGGAGTCTCCCCCTCACACAATACAGGGTAACCAATTATACAAAGCCAACTACTTCAGCTCCTTCAGTTTCAACATAAACTCCTTAACTGATATCAAATGCCCATACAGATCAGTCTTTATGCAATATAGACCCTACATATAAGATGAAGATAACCATTAAGTGTCTATTAAAATAGTAAGCTTCGGCAATCATCTTAACTGCTCCAAAACACACATGTTTTAAATTTGACAATGCTTCTTTTCACCTTCATTTTCTTATTTTCCCTCTTCGCTAATGATTACAAGAATTGGCTGGCAGTCATTCAAGATACATGAAAGTGGTTTATTTTCTGACTCATTGCTTATTTATACATCTAGCTGACAGAAAAGCAAGATAGTAAGTATTAACCACACTTCCTTCCCACGCCCAAACCTGACACAAGTCAAAGCTGTGGGCTGTAAATCAAGGGGTTCAAATGAAGACCTGAGTCAATACTGCACTCTTTGTATTTCATTCTGCATAAACAGCTGAACACTTCCTTCAATATGCAACTACCACCTCTGCAGAAAAAAATCACCTTCTTTAACTGAAGAACTACTGAGTAGAGAAAATGGAGCCAAAACCCAGGTCTTACCTTCAAGGCTAAAGGAGTTAATAAGCTCAGAAGCTACTTGGAGGCAGTAGAGCCTTACATCAAAGATACAGAGCTGTTTCTGAAGCATCTCATTACCATGTAGCCATAAATCTATCATTTTAAAAGTACAAAGCTCCTTCATAATGGAAAGATGAAAACTAGCAATAAATTTTACAGAACTTCATTTCTAGACTGCCATAAAGCTATGAACTTCACATTCTCAAGATGTTATCTACACAAAAACCCAGTTATTTCTTGAAAGTTTATCCTTCAAGTCCATTTATAGATATTAGGTCACCTTACCAACCTTTGCTTTAAGTAAGTTAAATTCTACTGCAAAAACTAGTGAAATTTGCAGTAACAACTTCCTCTTAGCCTTTCTATCCTCAGATAGAAATTCCAATAGAGAAGAACAGTAGCTTTCTCTGAGAGTGATCATTTAAAGCTCCTATAAGGCTTAACAGTGGGGTTTTTTCTTATTAAATATATGGAGGTCATATGAAGTAGTACAGGACTAATACCAGAAAAGCAAACTGAAGGAGCGCCAATTTAATCAACATGGGACAGATTAATATTTCCAACCCTACTTTATTCTGGAAAAGAAAGAAATGTCATTCACTAGTGATCACTCAAGAACCTGTAGGATAATTTAAAAAAATTAAAATAAAACATTAAGAGACATACCATTTGTGATGTATCCAATGAGACAATTGTTCTTTTTTCCTCTTCAGGACATTCAAGGGCACTAGAGACACTTGTGCCTCCTGCATAAACGGGAATGACATTGTGATCATAAAATTCTCAGGTAGCTTTTCTTCCAATACCATGCCTCTCTCCCTCCTTTCTGATATGGAACTGAATAACGTAAGATCACTAAAGTTAACTGTTTGAGGCTAGTGATTAGACTCTTGAGGCTGTCCCTTCTCCCAAACTGGGTTTCACAAAATCAAGGCAGTAGAGGAGCAGGACAATGCTTTAGGATCACTCCATAACAAACATGACATTCTGTGACCATTTCAGCTGCTTCTGTTAAGCCCAGAACAGAGCTTTAAAACAAGGACGGATAAGAAATTACAAAGCCATTCAATAAACAGAGAGCTATGGCTACTGTATTTTCTTTAATTATCATTATGGAAACCACTACACTTCAACCTAGAAACCTGGCTTAAGAAATCTGCCTAGTACAGGAATGTAATACTTATCTGAAAGTGAAAAATAAACTGAAAGGGTTTAAGTACTAAAAAAATGGATGAAATTAAGCGTCAGACTTCTAAGAGGTTTTTAATGTATCTTTATAGGATGTCACAGAACAGCCTCCAAGAAGCCTTTTGTTTATCAAAGGCTGCCATAGGCATGGGAAAAGAGAGGGTAGGATGCTCGAGATCCATAGCAGGCAACGAGAAGAACAGCCAGCAGCAAGTACAGAGACAGTGCCAGCTAATAAAACACTCTGCAAGAGCAGTGAAGCCTACCACCTCTGTTTCCAGTGAGAGAAAAGGTGGCATTTTCCTTAAAAACCACCCCCTATTGTAGTAACTTCACAAGTTGACTGTAGTTTACTAGAAACAAACTCAGAAAACAACCTGAAGATCTTTCTGTATCTTAGTCAGCGAACAAGAAATAGTCAACATTGCTGCTTTCAGCTGGACCAGTTTACTAGTACTAGTCAAAAGATGACTTTCAGCAGTCTTGCAGCCCTCCAGATGCATCTGACAGAGGTGAGAGGGCTTAGGGAGGGACCAGCTCCATAAGTCTGGCATCATCTTCAAGTGACATGCTCATCTTCTGAAATAGTTAATGCCCATCTGCAAGGGCTGTACTATAGCATAAGCCAGTACCAAGTAAAACATACAGATTTATACCACAGAATTAAGAGTTCTTGACAAAAGCCTTCCACAGAATGAGCTCCTGAAAGCCAACACCCCATGTTTCCCTTAGCTCTATGTCAAAACAAGGTAGCTCACAATTCTGCTTCAGCAGGCTTAGAGGAAAAACCATCCACAATGAAAAACCTGAAGTCCTTTAGGAATTCTTTAGGCTGAGAAGGACACAGATTGTACAGGCCTTTACCTGTACCTGGAATACTTCTTGAAAACCCCTTGCCACAGGAGTCTCTACTGAACACTGTCTACAAGGATATTAGAATAATTTTGCAGTAGTGTTTGACCACAATCCTCTCTGAAACTTTGAGCTTCAACAGTACAACAAAAAAAACCTAATTTGTACATGTTGTGGGAACAGTGCACAAGTAATGAAGAACACATTTAAATTGAAGTAGAATACATTTTCACTAATAACCTTAAACAGATATGAGATTTCATAATTTCACTTACCACCAAATGGTATTATGCAGAGATTGTGTTTGCAGGCTAATTCCACAATTTTAACTACATCTTCATGGCAAACTAAAAAAGTACAAACAGGATTTCTGGTTAGTACTGTTATTTGTGCGTATTACTAAATATTGCAATCTGAATAAGCAGCAGGTCCTTTTCTGACACCAGCAAGGAAGACATTTCAAAGTTAGGCACCAAATAAGAGCCAGGCTTAGAAGTATCAAAGTAAAGTTTAGACATCAAACAATTCTACATTCGAAGAACTAACTACAGTGTTAGTCTCTTGCTCTACTCATGGATTGAGATCTTCTGCAAATTCTCAGGGCAAGATGGGCTACCAAACAGCTAACAGCTCCTCTAGGTATCTTGGAGAACAGATCCAATCTAAAGCTTTTATTGAAAATAGGCTGTCCAATTTATTTTATGTGAGAAATAGTCTCTTCTGAGAGATGAACAGCACATCTTTTTCTTCCTGGCTGACATACAGTTTCAGAAGTGGAACTGCTGATGAAATGTAGTTTTTCAGAATGCATTCCGTACCTGCTCAAAGAGGAAGGCAGAAATGCTTGTGCGCAGCCAAGTAAAAGGATCAAAACAAATACATTGCATGCATGGGTTTGTACAAACACCAAAGAATGAGCAGGACTAAATAAGTAGTTTCCAAACTGTGGCTGCTTTGCTCTTGTATACAGAGCTGTTTTAAATAAAGGCAGTCAATCATTTTGTTTCAGCTGCTTTTGGAGTTACACAAAATAGAAGTTGCGGCAAGTACTGTTCACAGTACCAGAACTGTCAAGTACCTGTCCTCAAGTAAGAGTTTCATCTAATAGTGCCTCTTTTCATGCTTTCCATGTGATTCTTTTCCTCTAAATACAGGAGGCAAAACTGAGTAGGACTAAATTCTTATAAGAAATTTTGGGATACTTAATGCAGTGTATCTATCAAAGTTATAAAAAGTAACGCAAGAGTTGGAATCACATAGCTGAACAGAAATTGACATTTACTTAGATCAAACGACCTTTTGGTTCACTACTGAAGAATGGCATGTGAAGTAGTTCCTAGTGCCCAGAGACACATGCCTCAAGTGAAAAAAGAAGTATTTGTATCATTTTACTAGACAGAAACAAGCATGTTTTCTGCAATGGCACTGGTTATTACTCTAAGGCAGGCCTAGCCTATACTCAGATCACACTGGTCCTTCTTCATTGTCATTGATTTTTTTTTAAAGTGTTCTGATAGGAATTACAGGTGTTATACTTTTTTTTAACTTAAGTGCAGCATGTAAAAAAAAAATTCTTCAATACAAACATTTCACTACCCTTCTATCATCATGTACACTTTTAGAACCCAAAATTGAGACTGCCATTTTTGACAACTGCTCTTGCTGAGAATACACATTCGCATTACACTGTGGTTACTTAAGTGTTGAATTCATCTGTCAAGAGAAACTTCAGCTATATTTAATAATTTGACTTCTCCACAAAATGATGCAATTTCACAGACACAACATGCAGTCCAGATGCTAAACAATCATGATTGCCATTCATGAGAAAACTCCTTCAGTTTCTGTAAAGATAAGTTAAGTCAGTGAACCAAGAGACAGCTTTCCCCTGACTAGAAAGCACAGGAGTTTAGTAAACAATGGTCTCCCAGCTCACGAGGGAGAAGACAATTAAAGCTTACCAGGCCATACAACTATATCAGGAATTCGCTTAAACATTCCTTCCCTGAGTACAAATATCTCGTGTAGGCAGTGACCTGAAACACAAACAATAAGTTAACAAGTTCAAACAAGGAAGTATCAAAAGAGCACAGTTACACAAATTAAGTTCTCTTACCATGAGCTCTGAATACCCTATCTTCTGCATCCTGGGAATATGAGATTTTAGTGGCTCTAAGATCCTGAAGAAATTCTTCATTTACAATGGATGGAGGTACATCATTAACATTTAAGGATGCCTACAATACAAGAAAATAAATTCATTAAAGATAAGTTTACTTTTACAGCATTTCTGTACAACAGAAATAATAAATCCAGGATAACACTGACTGGTACCCAAACACAACTATTCCAGATCAGAAAGACATCAGCTCTCCTTCACATCTTCAGTCACCAATCCAGTTTATCCTACTCTGCACACCAGAAGTTTTATTTCAGTAGCACATTCTTACCTTTCTTTCTCCTGACAAATCTGGAGAAATACACTAGCTTATGAATGCACTCTGAACAAAATCTCTTTTTTTAAACTCTTCCCAAGGTACTAAAATACATACTAAAGCCACTACACACTGCAAATTCTTCTACTTACAGTTCTGTTTTCACTAACCCACTTCCCCTCCTCCTGTAATGTACTCAGAGTTAAATCCATATTAGACCAAATCCTAATCAGAAGTCCAATGCTAGGCAAAACTAAGTTTGATGACATAACTGCCACACTTTAAGCAGTCCTCACCTATAAGAAAAACTCCATAAAATCCATGCTGAGTCACAAACATGCAGATGTTTCCAGAAAGCCTCCATCTAAAGTCCTGATCAACATCTTGGAAAGGTGTTCTTCTTTCAAAGAAGATACACAGGACATTTGGACTTACCAACAGACCTTGAATCAAGATTCTGTAAGTCCAGAGAAAAACACCCTGCTGAAGATTTTTTAACAGCCCATTCTTCTATGTCCTTCCAACAGATGCCTTGTCTAGTGCTCTTATAGCTTCTCAAAGTGCAGACCAAACCACTTAACTCTCTTTTCTGAACTCCAGACTATTGCACACATAAAAATGTAGCTCATGTGTCAACTTTTTGTACCAACTTAGAGAATGAGAGAATGAGAATTCTTGACAAGATTCAGTTTAAAAAAAATATTTTGCAGTAAGACTTGTATGGGCTTTGAAGATGCCAAAAAGACCACACCTTTTTTCCTCCTTAAAAATTGAGCAAATATGGGTAATCTCACTAAAGGAATATGTCTTCTATCACAAATGGCCTCTAAATAAAGAGTTATTGAATTATATAAAATGCTTCTCTGATGACTCAAATCTAACTTCTTGACTTCAAGTCCTGTTTTGAAAGAAAATGTTGGCCAAGAATCTTATTTCCGGTTAACTAAATCCCTCAAGTCTGAGAGCAGAACTGAAAGTTTTTTTACCACCATATTTCTATTTCAAGTACACTCTTAAAAATCGGGGATTGCACAAAAATCAGTTAAAAGAGTGCAATGTTTTAACACTTCTGCCATGAAAGCCTTGCTGGGAAATTAACTGACACCAACTCAAAGAGACTAATACACTTGCACTTTTGCTATAAAGCTCTCAGGAAAGACTACAGGCTGCCTAGTGATGCCAGAAAGAGTTCATTTATGGCCCAACCATCAAAAAATATTTTGCAGTAATGTTCCACCTAGTCAAAGAAACTTCAGACATCTCTTTGACAAGCTTTACCTATGCTTCTTGACAAATACAAAAACAGAATAGCAAAATGGAATTCACTTTTCTTTCATCTTCTAAAGTTTGCCTCCTACAAAAAGCATACTCACACATCTAAGTTCTTTCCTAAAAGAGAGTTTTGCCTATCTTTGCTCTACATTACCTCCAGAACAGCTGATACTTTTTGTCAATATGTGTCTTAAGACAAAATCTCAGTAGATAGTACCAGTTAAAAAGCTAACAGTAAGGAAATTGGAGATTAATAGTCTCCCATCTGCTACAATAGCAGCAGTCTGTTCTGAATGGGTTGAGTTTCAAAGTTGTGATAGCTAAAGAAGGTAAGACTTAAACTTATCAGGAAAGTTGTATCACTGATAGAGTGTCCACCCTACAAAAAACTGTGTAAGGTTATGGAGAAACTAAGAGTACTGACAGGAATAATTCAGAAAGAAATAGCTGCCTGAGATGTTCATTACTGGTAGCTGACATAACTCAAAGGTTCAAATTGATTGCCAAAAGTTTGGGCTAGAGTTTTCATATGAAACATAAGACATAATGACACTGAAGTTCTAACAGTGATTTGACTTCTGGAAGAGGCCATGTGCCATCCTGACCTGCTTTAAGGATAATGCTGTAGTTATTTCAGTAAGGTGTCAGTCAGCTAAATAAAGCATTTTCCCTCCAACATATTCACCTTGTCACCTACAGACACAGAAGCTGAAATTAAGTGTTGTTAGGTGAGAGGCACTCCACCACTGAGATGCCACGATTTTAGGAGCCAGTCACAGTAAGCACACAGTAAGCACACAGTAAGGCTGGTCTTGGACTGCTGCTCTTAGTACTCTGCTATTAATGCACATTCCCACAGTGCTGTTTGCTAGCCCAAAGAACTCCAAAGCAACTCAGGAAACATGAGAAACAAATAGGTACCAAATAAAGATCTCTAAAACACCTGCTTTAAGAAAAGCCCTTGCTAGCTGTGTTTACTTTTTATATTTTAAGTTTTTGTTTCTTCATGGATTTCCACAGACAGAACTATTCCATATCAAGTCGAACACTAAGTGCTTGAAGATCTTTATTCTCTATAACATGAACTACTTAAAGCTATAACAATTCTTTGCAGATGGTTTTAAGTATCTTGACTTTTATAACTCTACCACAAGTTTTTAAATCCTTTAGTTTTCATCTTCAAGATTAAAAAGTTAATATTTATCTATAAAAATCTTACACACAGTGACAAACAAAAATATACCTTGATTTATTCTCATGGGACTGAAATATTTTAAGATTTGCACCATGAAAAGCTAGACAGGAAGCCTATGTGAACTAGGTCTAAACTGCTGTCTATGTTAAGTCTGGTCTGAAAAATGAAACAGCATCAACAGGTCTCGAACATCACAGAAGCAGGTACATTTACTGCTGTTAATTAAAACACAAAAGTCACATGCAAGAGGGAACCCTCCAATCTTATGTGACAGAGTCAGGAAGAGATGAGATAGAAAGACAAATGAGCCAAGAGATCACTTCCCTACTGCTGTTCCTATACCTGAGTTTCTTCGTGCTTAGGTGATAGCAGAAGTTGAAAACCCAGCATAACATGACAACCTGAAAAAAAATATACCCTAAGAGTTATGACAGCCATGAAAATGAGGGACCTGCAGCAGTACTAGAGACCAGCTATGAGAAGTCCAGGTACGTACTGGGGACTCCAAAGAGTCCTATCCCATATCAAAGTAGTCAGCCTGCTTCAGATCACAAGACCATCCAAACCAGTGGGGCACATCATAACAGAAAAGCATTCAACCTTACTGGCAGATATCCTGAGGAGTTGGTCTGCAAGATGTGCTGTGGAATCAGGGTGTTCTTAAAAAATCTGTACTCGTCCTCCAGTTCTACTTTGCTCTATTCTTTCTCTACATGTAAAAAGGGAACAACAGTTCTCAAGACCTCTGCTTACAGCAAGTTAAAGCAGCTGCCAGTTAAGACCAAGCCTGGTCAACAAAACACATCCAGATGAATTTTTCAAAATATATTGGCAGATGGAGATCCCGTAAGTCACCGCAGATGAAAGAATGACTTGATGAATAGAAGATTGAAGAAACATTCAAGTTTTCAGGCCCTATGAGATTACCTGCTTCAAAGAAAATGCCACCTTGAACTCACTTAAGAGATGGGTACAACCATTACCCAAAGCAGGATTGCCACAGTCACAGTACAAGCACAGCCTGCTTCCAACACTGCTTTGGCAGCGATCTGGTCAGGAACCAGAAGTTTCAAAGGACATCTAATAAGAGAGCCAGATCTCCTGACTCCAACATAAGTTACTCTTTCTAAAAAAATAAAGTATCTATGACTTACAAAACCCAGAACATTCCAAATGCATTATTTTTCTGAAAACATTCAATTCAATCTTAAGTATTCTGGTAGTCAGTTCGCAGCAACCAGACATGCAAATAAAAATTACTGTCAAATAAGAATTTTTACATATTTCAATACACTGAATATACATCACGGTTTAATTTCCCTGTATTTTCTGTCTTTGTTATCATGAATAACACTGATGTTGTGTAAACAATTCCCACTAGGCTAACAGTTTCTACAGTCTTGAAACGCAAGCTACAGACAGGACAGAAAAACTTCCTGTGTTGGAAACTTTCATTCCCATTAATGTACTACCAGTTATCCTGAAACCACAAGTCATGCTAAGACATGTAAGGTTTCACATAGTAGTTCTACATCAAATATTCTTTTTTCAGAAACTTTGAGGTATTAATACACTACATTAATCACTTATGTGCAACAGCTGAATCATCTTTAACAGTGTGGTCTTGATTATCACCAAGACTAATGTTCAAAGGTACTGGTTCAGCTATTTACTTACTCTAGAGGTAGTTTTGTGCTCCAGACTTGCTCCAAAGGTTTTTTCTATCCATTCCTTAAAAGTTGGTAATACCATACCACCTAATCTGTACCTGAAAAGTCAATATTACATAGGGTCATTTTAAATTAAAAGAATGTATGTCAGATACACTTCTTTCAATTGCATGTATGCACAAACAGAAGTTTTAAATCAAACTCTTTACCTACAAGCCTGCAAAGTTTCTGCACATTTACTTTTCATGCAACTGCGTATTTCATTGTATTTAACTCTTCTGTACTTCACACAGAATCAAATCATTTGTCAGCATGGTATCACTTTTCTTTGGGTGTAAGGCCTTCCAGTTATCCCATCCCACCACTCTTAAGGAAGGTCTCTCCCTTGCAGTACTGTAGAAAGCAGCACCACAGTTTACACGCCAGTTACAGATAGAGGACACACTGCAATGTAAAGAGCAGTCTCAGACACACAAACCCATTTCAGTAAACCTTATGCTTTCAAGAAAACAAAACTCGTTATAGAGATTCCCCCTTCATCATCAAAATGCATCAGAAACCACCAAGCACTGTAAAACTATTTCCAGCACAAACTCTTTGGCAAGAGCTTAGCCATGTGACAAATGCTGACTTACAGACAAGGGACAGAGGAGCTGGTTTTGACCATGTGCACCACATGTGAATACACATAAGAGAACACACTGAGAGCAGCTAGAAACTACTGCTATTAATTGTTTACATATACACACCTTCAGCGGGTTTATATGTGCAATAGTATTCCCTGAAAAGAGGAGAAATAAGATCTTCCTTCGATATTAAGAGCTTTCAGCAGCTGAGAATCCTTACCATAGTTTTCATCTGGGCCATTGCATTAGGCCTAATTGGGTCTTCCCTCTAAGATCACTCAGTCACTATAAATCCAATTATGACTGTGTCCTTCACAGCTGGTGCAGCCAACTCTACAACTGAGTCAAAAAGATCAACTCCTATTTCCTCATCTCAGCTACTCGCCCCCGCTCTTCTATTGACAACCTCCCTACTCTACTCCTAGAGGTAAAAGGCTACAACTTGATCTCAACTCAAGCTATACTCTTCAGCCTGAAAGACACTGTTCAGTCATTCCTCCTGTGACAGCTGTTACTGTTTCACCATACCCATACAAAAATTATGTGAATTCTAGTAAGAGGGAAGTGCAATAAGCAATGGAAGTTTAATGCATTTGCATCAAGAGTTTGCAATGAAGGTAGAGACCCAGGTCAGCTTGGTGAGTTTTCTTCTCCAGACAGAGTTCTTGGTACTGCCAAACTATCACTACAGCTGGTTTGCGAGGGTAACCTTAATCACTTACTCAAAAGTAAAAGCTATCAGAAACCGCAAAACATTTAAGTCAAGACACAGACAAAAGTCACAGCATAGAAGAAGTTAGTGAGTTTACTGCACAGAGTGCAAGGCATGATTGCTCAGGAAGCAAACTTTGCATGTATACACTGATGGTGTAAGAAGTCTCCAAAAAACCACCTGCCACAGACACATTCAAAAAAATAGCTGTAGTTGCTCAAACTAGCAAGTATCATCTATCCCTGGGGAGATGTCAGTCTATAATAAAAAGATCATTTGATACATGGTCTGTAGGGAAAGTTAACATGACTTTCATAAAGGGGAATTCTGTTTCACTAATCCTTGGAGTTCTATCAAGGTGTAAAAACAGAAAGTGTAAAAAGGGGATACAATGAACACTGCTACAGTACTGAAGAAAAGGTTCGTCTAGAGGCTGAAGGATAGGATAACGTTAAGAGGCAAAGGGCAGGGTTTATTTATCACACTGATAGGAACTCAGGACCTTAAAAAAATCTAAACAGACCGAAAAAAAGAAAAAAAAAAAAAAGAAAAGATGGAAGTTAAGAGAATTGCAAAAGCCAAAAAAAAGAGCATTACTTGCATATTTTGCAAAATCACACGGGTAGTCAGTATCATGGTAACTTGACTGACCACATACAACAGCAGCTCACAGTGCTATGCACCAACTGGGCAGGTGTAAGAAAGAAGACAGCTCATCTCTTTCTGCTGCTCTGTAGAACACAGCTGTATGCACACCTTGAGTGCTACACACAGTTTTTGACCCTATCTCCAAAATGATCTAGTGGAGCTGGAGAGGGTGCAGAGAACAACTGTAAAGACTAAAGGGCCTTACAAGCACAGACTGAAGGGCCCAGGATTCTGCAAGCATGGAAAGAAAACGCAAGAGAGGATATGACTGAGTCTTATAAATCAAGAACACAGTAGGTAGGCTGAAGAACTATCATTCACCTAGTACTGCAAAAGAGTAAGGGATACTTGTTTCAAAACACAAGTACTTTACACAACCACAACCTCAAACTTGCTGCCGCTGGATGCTGCATAGGCAGACAGCATGAGCAGACTTCAGGTTATTAGACAAATTTATGGACAAGAGACCTGTAAGTGGATAGTGAAAGGATGAGGCATCTACACCAATTTTGTCAGTGGTTAAGAAACCCAAAACAAAGTGAAAGTTTAATAAAGCAACTAGTTGATGCTCAAGAGTCTCAAAACTGCACTGATGTGCTGCATGTTACCTAAAGCTTTAGAACATGGTGCAGATTCTCAGCGTGATTAATTAATGCACAGAGTATATCAAGTTACAGAGAAGACTCACATTAATTTGTCTTTATAACATTTTTAATATACATTTCTGTAAGCCACAGTCTATTTTACTATGTCAGACTCCTGTGTGTAGGCTTCAAGAAACCTGTTAAATACAGAATAACATATTCTATTAAATGAAGCAACTTCTTTGCCTTCTTTCAATTAACTGTACCGTGCAGCTTCTAAATTATTTTCAAAGAAACTACTAAATAAGATACTTCGGTTACATAAATTTTCAACTTACCTTTTTCCTGTGAATTCTGCTTGACCCTTCTTATTGAAGATGAATTTGGAGTCATTGTATCCCCATCCATTCCACTTCAAAAGTTCTTGCCTTAAAGGGAGAAAACTATGTAAGTGACAATATTAGCATACTGTAGATCCAAAATAACTTTCCACTATATGGTTTTGGAAAAAAGTCTTACCAGACAGCAATTCAAGAAATCAAGTACATACCAAAAGTGCATTGCTTAGAGCCAAAAGAAATTATGAAACCACAACAATTACCCCTTCATATTGCATCCTATGACTTGAAAGACCAGATGCTCTTTAAAAAAAACCGCCAGCTTAAGTAATTGCACACTGTATTCAATCATAGAATCATTAAGGTTGGAAAAGCACTCCAAGACCATTATGGCCAACCTCTCACCAAACACCACCATGCCAACCAAACCATGGCACTAAGTGCCACATCCAGTCTTTTCCTGAACACTTTCAGGGACTGTGATGCCACCACCTCCCTGGGCAGCCCATTCCAATGTCTGACAGCCCTTTCAGTGAAGAAATTCTCCCTGATGTCCACCCTGAACCTCTCCAGGTGCAGCTTGTGGCCATTTCCTCTCATCCTGTCACCTGTTACCTGGGAGGAGAGGCTGACATCCACCTGGCTACAACCTCTTGTCAGGGAGTTGCAGAGTGACAAGGTCACCCCTGAGCCTCCTTTTCTCCAGGTTGAACAACCCTAGCTCCCTCAGCTGCTCCTTATCAGACCTGTGCTCCAGACCCTTCCCCAGCATCACTACCCTTCTCGGGACATGCTCCAGGACCTCAATGTCTTGGCAGTTGTGAGGGGCCCAGAACTGAACACAGGATTCGAGGTGTGTCTTCATCAGTGCCGAGTACAGGGTGATGATCACAGCCCTAGTTCTGCTGGCCACACCATTCCTGATCCAGGTCAGGATGCCACTGGCCTTCTTGGCCACCTGGGCACACACTGGCTCACTCCAGCCAGTCCTTTTCTGCTGAGCCACTTTACAGTCAGTCTGCCCCCAGCCTGTTGCAATACATGGGGACTGAAGGGGTTGGTTTGTTTGTTTTTTATTCTGTGTAGAGAGAGAGGAGTAGATCACTGGTGATACCGTGATATTCTCCAACTGGCAAGAGTGATGTGTGAAAGATGTTTGGTTTTCAGTCTATACATAAACACCAATATACAAATAGGTAACATCTAAATATTTTCAGAATAAAAAAGACATTTAGTGTTTAGATTTATTTTCTTGACAGAGAATAATGATTTTAGTTGCTTGTTATCACTACTGCAATCCCACAGCATACTTAACATACAGTTGATGAGGCACTTTGAGACACATTTGGACTGAAAGTCATGAACAAAACCCCAAGAACTGCAGGAGTAACATATCAAATACAACCAGAATGTGATAGTATAAAACTATATATACATAAAAACTAAACTCACAACTGCCAAAATACAGCAGAAAATTGAAAAATCTTAAGCACAACCATATCAGAGGATCTCTTAACTATAATAAAGTCATCAGAACTGTATCAGTGTAAGTATATTCAAGACTTAAGAAATACACAAACTGTAATTACACATTAATCCAGCTGTGCTTTAAAAGCTTGCCATTTATTTACATTACAAATGAAACTACTAACCTAGAAACTGAACTTTAGTTAACAGAAATGCATCTCAAAGAAGTCTGTCAGAAGATCATTTACCTCCCTGCCCTATATACAGTGAGTGTAGCTCCTACTCTTTGATTGCTTAAGAGTAAGATGATCAGGGGTGACCATTTCAGAAAGACCTTGTGATTCAGAGAAAGCACTACCTCAATCACTTTAAGCTCCAGCATTACATACAAGATAACTATGTGATGATTGATTACCAAATTTTCATTGTAAAGATAATATTAACATAGGCTGCTGACATACTATCAGTACTATAATTCAACAGACTTGGCTTAAACAAAATCTATTTTCTTCAAATTGCCTGTATGAGAGGCTTTAATTAATCAAATGGAAAAAAGCCACAGTCATGTATTTCATTATAGTTGTTTGATTCAGACATTTCAAGCAGCCTTTTACAGATGTAGCACTGAAAGCAAACTCTGTCAGTTACTGAGTAGTGAAATGGCTCTACACACTTTTGTGAAATAGCCAATCTATGCTGTTCTTCCATACTGAGGAACCAATTCTAAAACTTCAGCCAAAATTAAACTGAGCAGAGAGCTGTCCAGATAGAGAAGTCCCATCAGCAGCCTTCTCTCTCTGATCTTTACACATGCAGAGTGCACACAGGAAAGGGTAAGGATCCATTCGTGTTCCATAGCATGGGAACGCCTTGTGCTATTGCACTGTTGCGACAGATTATCAAAAAGGGTTCTTAAAGCACGTTATGCAGACTTGCCCATTTTTACCCTTATTTCTATATATGTGTATTTATAAATACTGCATATTTATACCAAGTTCCACAAAGAAACTAAGTCATACACAGTGCAGCTGGCTCCCAGCTGAGAACAAGGTGACACAGAATTGGCCAATTTATGTGATTTTTTTAACTAAATGTTCCATTCAAATCCCCATCACTGCACTCCTCCTCAAGGCAAGATTTCTCCCTCTGCTGACTAAATGCAGTATTTCTGTATAACTGACCTCTGCAGTTTGTTGAATCCTGTTAAGTCAGAATGGACTTGATATTACTAAGCAAAATTGAGGAAGGCTCAAACAGCCTCCCCTCTTAAGTTAGAGGGAAGTCCTCTTGCAAGCCAATGCCAAAATAAATCTGCCATGTATGATGCATGTAACAGGCTAGAGAAAGTAGCTGCAAAGCTGGAGACAATCAGAGCAAGACACAAAAGGCCATGCTCTAAAGAAACTGGTGACACAAATAAGATAAGACAAGATAAACTGATAATGGCCAGGTTTGAAACTATTACTAGTTCTGATGTCAGTACAGCCAGATACTTCCCACAAAATCATGGGGAAGTTCTGTTAATTAAGGGACCAAAGACAGACCCAGATACAAGGGTTTTCTCCTGCACTGACTGCGTTCCCATTTGCTTGCTTGTTCTAAAGGCCTAATTTCTTAGGCTGGTGTTAAACTATCTGGCACTTTGATCAGGCTCTAAAATACAGAACAGAGGTTAAGAGTTTTAACGCCTAGGAGTTTCTTTTCTGGTTGAACTATTCCTGAATAAAATTAAGTACACAAAGCTTTACTCTATCAGACAACATAGCTCCTATAATTGGCGTGATGATAACAATTAAATTAAAATATAAAATAACAGTTTGCATACTTGTAGAAGAATAGCTGACTCAAACATCTTGGCTACCTCATAACACAGTCAGGAGATTTCACACCACCACACACAATGGGCATTACTATATCTTGTGGCAGGTAAACACACCAGAAAAAGAAACTTAAGCACCTAATTTTTATATTCAAAACTATAGTGAGCAAGTCTGAGGTTTCTATTTGGAGACAGGAAGGGCTGTTTTTGGAATGAGTAATCTTACACTTATTCCTTCTTTTGTTCCACCATACCAGAGTACTGCCAGTTTAAGAACTGTGGTTTGATTTGTGTACTGCAGCTTCTAGCACTTCATGCCTACATGTTAAGAACAAGTCAGAGGAAATACCGCATATGGTTCCCTAAAAAAGTGAAGCCTTTTAAAAAGGCCAGCCTTTTAAAAGAAAGGCTGATCAGTCTGCTCTGATTTGTTAATGATACACCCTGCAGGAAGCTGTTCAGGAAGCTGTTCAGATCTTCTTGCATGCGGTTTGAAAGGTATGTTCTTCATAAGCAAGAGCAGGTGAACCTCAAGACTCATGAGAACTACCCTCAGCAGAGAGGAAAGCAGGAGACATCCAGAGGAGATCTCCAAGCCTCCATGACTACAGAGGCAATATCAATGTCCTACTCATATAATTCAAAACTGAACTTTTTGGAAGAGTTACATATTAGTTTACGTATTATTCAGCAGAGGTGCAAGCAGTTCTGCCAGATGAAGCCAGGGCAGTGTGTGATGCTCTTCCCTAGGTCTGCCCCCCCAGCTCCCTCAAGTAAGGGAAATACACTGTAACACACACTGGTTCTGCATCTCCTTGTCTTTCCAGCTCACAACTGGAAATTAAAACTGTTGACAGCATAATAAAAAACAGAAGGCAAGAAAGGAAAAGAAAGTCTTTTAAGTGTTGTAACAGCATTCCTCCCTTGGCATTTTCATACTGTCCTTGTACAGCATTATTTATACAGTCACCATTCCACAGAAAGCACTTTTCACACCCCAGGCCAGCACAGCACTCCCACTGCCCTCTAATGCTCTAATGCCCTGGTGCAGCAACTGGAGCTGCCTGCCAGATTAGTATCGTGTACCATGTTTACCTTGGCTCTCGAGAATGATCTGCGCTGCAACTGGGCAATCAATGTAGCCTTCTATATTTCCAAAATTCTTCACTCCCACTATCTCAGTGTTAAACTCATGCCAGACGAATACAGAGGGCAGAAAGAACTGCTGACCACCTACAGACTTAAGCACCCATTAAAAGCTTCCTCCATGTATATGCACCCAATGTATCCAATGCTGTCTTGGAGACCAAAGGACTTCAGGTATCTATTGATCTGCAACTAATATGAACCATCATTATACCTAAACTTTTACGAATTATGTATCTGCTAACACATCAATATTTTGTACCATCTGAAACAAAACTACCCTTGCAGTAAAGGCTTCTATTCTCACTCTTCAAAAATTCAAGACTTTGATTGCTAAATGCTAAAATAACTAAAAAAAACCCCAAAAACCTCAATACCGTGTATATATGAATACATCAAAATACATCAGGAAGTTTCATGTTGCAGCCTGAAAAAAGAAAGCTGCTCAGTTTGACTTAGTCGAGTGACATGTTCATGCTACGCATGTTGTATGTGTAGCAAGATATAATTTACACACCCTACTGTTTTTCTTCCTAGACTCCTTTCCAAGAATAAATATAGCCAGGACTCTCACCAACATTTGGTATTATTCTCACTTTAAACTCAATGTTATTCAGTATTGTACCCAAACTGTCTTATTTAAAGACAACAGCTTTCATATTCAGTATGTTGGCTTCAACAAAATATCAAGCTCATTAACTATGTCATTTTTGACAGAGACGTGGAATATTTTAGCCAGAAATAGTAGAAAATGACCACTTCTTTCTTGCCTTCTAACTTAAAAGATAGAAATTCACTACTGAAATGTATGAACTAGTATAAATCAAACCTTACTTAAGGTTTTTAATGTGTATACTGTTTATATGTACACACATGAAATTATATGGCCTGAAGGAGAAAACCTGAAAGAAAGCAAGTTACCATGGAAGCAGTGACAATAGATTAACACAGTGCGAGTAGTTTAAGTGAATTTAAATATTCCACTTTCATGACAATGCCGAACACTGAAATATCAGTTTGACTCAATGAATAAGGATTTTTACAGTCGGGGGGCAGGAGGGTGGCCCCTGGCCCACCAGCTGAACTAGTACTCCCAAAGCATCCGGTCACTTAGCCGGGCAGGCAGAGGCCTTTGGACTACACTATTTCAACAAAACTGTGCCCGCCAGCACTGTTCAAATCTCAGGTTTTAGGGACCAGCACAGTGACTGGATGAAAAAGTCTTATTCTCTCTCACAGGAAGGTGAAGGATAAGCACAGGGTCTCCCACAGATATCCAAGGCGTCTTTGGAGAAACAAGATGAATGTGCAGCTCAACCCGGCTGGATAAACGGGACTCGGGTGGAGCAAAGCCAAGATGCTCCCATTGGTTTCCTCACAATAACCACTGACATTTTCAGTTCAATCACCAGTGGATGCTCAGCACTAAATACTCACAGGCACTTCTGCTGCACAATGGAAGAACCAGCAGATTCTTGGAAATCAGTTTAAAGTGGCAGTTTAAGGGCTACCACATGGGCTTAAGCACCAGTATTTGCCTAATGTAACAGAGTCTTGCCAAGGTGCAGAGTTCCTGCAAAACGCAGTGCATGGGTGCAGTAATACTGAGGCAGAATTATGGTGGTACAGTGTTACAAGAAGACATTACCCAAAGAACAACTCCTCAGAGCCTACCTCAGTTGGCCTTTGGGTTACCAACCCAGCCCACCAGCGGGAAATTCAGAACCCTTTCCACAGGTGGTACCAGAAGATCACACTCCCTCTCCCCTGGAGCAGTCTCTCTGCTCAGATTATACAGTCACACTTCTCAACCAAGTAAGCAACACTACAAAGTGCTTCTGAAGCCAGTAGTAAATTAGTATCAGGTGCCTGAAATAAAGAATGAATGCACAGCCTGCAGAATTGCTTCAAGAACTGCTTTGTGAAAGCATGATTTATCTGGAGAGGAATGCCATGCTGTAGGCAGAGAGTATCTGCAGTGATTGTCATTCTTACACTTCTTCCCTCTTGGAGGATCTTCCCTGAAGCAAACCTAATATAACTGTTCTCAAGTCTGAAGTCAAATAACATCTGTTTTATAACCTTAGCCACATTCAGGCTGTGTAGCCCACACTTTCAGCTAAGCCCTGGCAGCTGCACATCCACCAGTTCAGTTGCTATTCTGTTTGCTGAGTATCTAATATGACAACACAAACCTGGACTCATATTTGTTTAACTCTGCAGTAAGCAGCAAAACCAGACAACCAGATTTTAGGCATAAGATGTCAAAGGTTTTGATACCCAAAAGCAGAGTGCTTTTCTTGAAACTATTGTGATAAAACAAGTGTTCACTTTCGTTACACACATTCTTAGCCTTTACAATTTCACTACCTTTCATTTCACCACACTGTAATATGCAAAGCCTGAAGGAATAAGGAAATTAGTGTTTCTCTAGTGCTCTTCCATGGTAAGTAAGTCAATTAGGGCAAAATAAAGATCGAGGAAAGCCAAGACATTATAATGATTCTTCTCAGTCTACACTTGGCCAAATGATGATTCTTATGCAACAGAATACTTTACTAGAAGCTCTCTCTATTCCACCTACTACTTCAGCTGACACCAGTTTCACTTTTATCTTTGAAGAGACTGCTCTACTACAAAATGCATACACATGGCTACTTCCAGGCAGTAAATGAAACAGCATGAGGAGATCAGTATTTCTGAGAAGTACTTTCTGAAAGCTTGCAAAACCAGGAAACCTGCTTTTCTATCTTAAAAGAAATAACTTAACGAAGGAATTAACTGTTTGAATTTATCTGCACAAGTAAATTAAGTTCAGTTCCTGGACAACACCATTTTACCCATTCCATAGAGAATCTGTGAGCATACTTGCTAGCAAATACATGAGATAACTGCTCAACGAAACTTTGTGGCCTCCACCATTAACCCCAGACTCGTACAAAACAGCCAAGTTTTGGATATAACCACACTACAGGAGGTATTATGCTTGTCCATCACATTCAACCTGCAATTGATTTTCAATACTCCACATTGTTTATTTTCTACAAAGAGGTACAGTAACACTTCAGGAATGTCTAGTTGTCTGTAATCTGTTACACTACTATCTCCTTACCTGACTTCAGCTCAAAGTAGCTTCTAGTCCAAGTAATTACTTTAGTCTATTGCATTATCAGATTATTCTAATTCTACTCAGTTTAAATAAACACTTCAAGTTTAAATAAACAGCTATATATACACACATTCATTTTCTTGTACGTAACAGTTCAGATCTCAGTAGATATCAAGCAGATGATCTACAAAATCTTTTGGTTTATGCCATAAACTGCTACTTGCTTTCATATAATAATCCATATTGAGTTTCACATATTAAACACTTCACACTTTATATAGGGTTTTTTCCTAATAAAATTTAGCTAACGAATATATCCAGTTTGGCTTACTTGGTATCAAATGATCTAACAATAAATACTGTATTACTTAAATTCTTATAGCATTCCTACATTTCATCTTCCTGACATGCAACTACTTGGAGCTACATGTTAGTAATCGCTGTTGCAGATGAAGTCACATTTACAATCCGATTATGACACTTTTTTATCATGTTAATGTTTCCATAAGAGAATCTTCTCTATCTGTTCCTCTACTTCAAGTATTAACTTTGACTAACAATTAATTGCTTTGATGCAATCACAGAACCTCCTGTGAACTGCCACACCTTCCTCAATGCAACAGGCTCTTACTCTTCTGATTTCTTAAGACTGGGGTAGTGGCAACCAGCCCTTTCCTTCTTCACCCTAAGTTTTCACAACCTTAAGCTCAGAAGTCAGCTACACCAGGATGCAGTTAAGCACCAAATGTTGTTTAAACACTGTTCTCTAAAGGATGAAGTCTTTATTATAAAAATTGTTCTGAGTATTGGGAGTAAGATACAAAGCCCCTCTGAAGACACTTGATATATTCAAGTAGCACCAATTCTTTAGGAGTTAATTCATGCTGCTACATAATAAAGTCATAATCATTAGCAGCAACCACAGCAAGAACTGCAAGTGTCTAGATAAAGTTATTACATTAATACATTACCTTGAACAAGCTGCCCGTGAACTCCACACACAGCAGTCCGCTGACCACAGACTCATCCCTTAGTTTACCCTGTATAACGTTATGCCTATAATAATTAAAATATATTCACAAGCCTCTCCTCATCCCCTAGCAAAGCAGCTTCTCCACAGAGAGACAGGATAATCAGGATATCTGTCCTGCTTTCTTTTGCTCTGTGACAGAATAAATTTTAAGCTTACAAGCTACTGAGTCAACATTTAGTTAAACTACATCAATTATCCCTTTTAGCAAAGACCAAATTGTTTAAAGTTTGATTGGAATAAGTTATAATACAAGCTATTTTGATGAGATCAACATCAGTGTTTGCTCCATCTCTGAGGCACTCTTACTTTCTAGCACACCTAGCAGTTACTCTGGTACAGCTCTGCTCCAGAAAATTGTAGCACCTGACTGCTTCCAAAGCAGTACAAGTTGCACATTTCATGTACATACAGTTATTCTGAAGATCAAGTAAGTATTTTACTCAACTCTCATCAGCAAAGTGAGCTTACTAATAACTAGTCCACAAAAGTCAGCAGCATAACATAAAAGGACAAGAAAGTTAATTCCAAGGAAGAGTTTTTTTCCAGCTCAATTTTTTTTACCAAGTTTTTCAGCATGCCTATCATCCTGTTAAGGCTTCAACACACATTGTGTAACTATGATCCCCATCTTTCACTGCAACACTCAATTAAAATATTACATTCAAGCCAGGAATGCCACTAAGAAATAACATCTCTCTACTCTTACAGTACCTAAGATTTCCCTCAAGAGGATACTTAGACAAGTAGCTAGGTTGCTTGTCTTTTGAGGAATTTTCCTCAATATCTCAGTAACTATAATTTGAAAAAGTAGAAAGTGTGTTACAATCCTTAAGCACATCAATATGCAAATGCATTGTTCAGTCTTTGGAGGAATTTTTATTTGGAAACAAGAAGAGTTGGATGAGACTCTCAGACTTCCAGTCAATACCACACACTCTCCATCCTCCGCTCGCTGGTGAGAAATAATGTCTAAGTAAGATCTTTACCAGTTTGGTCTTTGAACTATGAACAAGAAAGTCATGTTTCTAGAGGCCACTGTCTACTGACTGTTAGAAAAGCAGTCAGAAAAAAATTTCTGTGATCACAGACCTAAAGTACTACAAAGGGTTTTTTTCATCAAAGAAAGCCATCTACTTAGCAGAGGAAATACAACATGAGAAGAGTGCACCTAAATATGCCAAAGTGGTGTCTATAGCTTTGCCACTATTTCAAACACTACAGGAAAGATGCAACAGGTGTAAAGAACAAAAATTTTGCTTAAGGTACTTTTGGCTACAGCTTTGTTAGGAAAAATTAAAGTAACAGTTCAAAAGAGGCAGAAGAGCTGAATCAGCATTCAGCAGACTACAAGAAAAAGGCATCCAGGTTTGGATTGTCCTAATATTGCTGATAAAAGGCATGCACTATCTCTAGGCCAGTTATTTCTACTAGATTTTCCCATGAACCTTCTTGGTCTCAGAAATAAAAATCAGCTCCAGATTAGCTGGGAGTCACCAGAATAAGACTCAGGCATTCATCACTTGCCCCCTCCAAATCACTGTTGGCAACAGAACTGTCTTTCCCCTCCATCACTCCAAAACTTAGGTATTGTCCTCAAGCACAAGCTTGACCAAGATCCTCATATCCTAACTATACTGAAGTATCAGAATTTTCACATGCAACGTCTTAAGCATGCTTCAACCGTATCTAAGATGTTCAGATAGAACCTGAAGACAGAGATAAAGCTCCCTTTAAGTTTTTTTTCTACACATACAAAAAAGTTGGGCTCTAAGTACAGCAACAAAGTAGTACCTATGGTGCAGAACAAGCTTTTCAGCAGCTTCCTTACACCCCCACAGCAAATTTTTATTCTGAGTACAGATCAAGTTATTTAGAGTTAAAATAGTAATCCATTATGATCCCATAGCAAATCCTAATAGAGGACAGCAACACCAATAACTCAGAGAAGTACAGGCATTAAGTTCCCTAAGCCTGTGCATCCATGAAGAAAGAAGCTATCTTTCAGGTCACATGCATCTTCACAAAAGTTTGTTTCTCCTGCTCTTCACGGATGCAGTAACTGGCTGTAGAAATTACACAACAATCCATTTAAAAGAAATCCCTGCAAACTAGCTACACTCATATTTTTTCAGGAACAGTGACTTCTTCCTAAATTCAAATAAAAGAAAAATTCAATATGGACGGCAACAACTTCACAATGACAAATTTGTCCCAGTGAACAGCACTGTTTGACCCATCTCCTGAATGAGGATCCAATTCCCCTCAGTGAGAACTAAGAGCTTTCAAAGTTGTTCACATTTGACTACATGAGCATGACATCCCAGTCCTCCCAAAGCACTCAAGTTCAGCTTGTGACCACAGGCCACAAATTGCCTGTTAGGAGAATTCAGGCTGTTCCTTGCTCTCTTTTGGAAAAGGTTGAGAGCAAAGCATGGGCTGAATGGATTTTCCTTAAAGGACGAACAGCTCTCCTATTCACTGCTTGCCCAATCTGCCTCTGGACTGCCCCCACGCACTAACATACTCGACCCCGTTCACAGATCAAGAGAGAGCAGGAGTTTGTCTACAATATAAGCCTTAAAATGCTCTTGTAAGACAGCAAGCCAACACATACAGAGAAAATCTGAGAAAGGGAGAACAATAAAAGAAAGTCACAAACTAATACAAGTCCACCCCAGCAGAAAGCAGGCCTCATAATAATAAGTTACATGAAACTACATAATAGCATTATAATCATAGCATTTTAAAAAATCTAATAGAAAAAAAATCCAGGAGCCAGTGAAATAACTTTGAACTAGAGACTTTGACTCTTTGTCTTCCCTTGGTCTCATGTGACCCAAGACTCCTTACTACAGACAGTAAAAAGCAGAAAAAGTGGTTCATAGCTCTAAAATAATTCATTTTTAAGAAACTTTTGTTAGAGTCTAATGTATGAGCACGCTTTGCCAGCATTCACATCAGATGAAGGTTTCTGTGAACAGGGTAGGACTCACAGTCCAGGCACTGTCCCAGACACCTGGCTCTTCACACGTGCTGCATTCCTCATCAGAGCAGCCTAAAAGTATTGTACAAAAACAAAACTTCTCCATCACATCAGATGATATGATTAAGGTGATCATGAACGACTTTCCATTTTAACACCATCCTACTCACTACAGAAACCGGTAAGAGGCTGAAGACCACCTTCCTTCGGTTTCCTCCACTCCCTACGGCGGTGAATCGCTTCAGCACTTCACCCGCGACTGGGATCTGCCTCATCCTCCTCTCCGCCGCTCCTTCCCGCCCC